>JASDQU010587239.1:0-14561 GCA_032191745.1 Picea mariana | reverse complement strand
ATAGTTTCCAGTTCATTAGAGATTTGAGATTTGAGCATTACCTTTCAGCAGAAGTATGATTTAGTTTTCATTTTCAAATTGCTCATTAATTTAATATTGCAGAAGTAGCAGTTGTGAAGTTCTGGAACTCTTTTGAATATCTCATTGATTAAGAAGGTTTCATTCGATTTCAATAGATGTTGTTGATTTTCTTATGATGATTATGGAGTAATAAGTAGAAGAGTTGGAATATTTTATGTAAATCGTTCATATGCTTAAAACACATTATGTGAGTTAGTATAGAACTAGTGCGGGATTGGTACAGAACAGGTGTAGGATAGGGCAGATTAGCGTAAGTTTCTTTCAACAGTTCCTTTTCTTTCATTCAGAAATTAGTTTGACATTATTTAAACTCTCTCTTCAACCCTGCACATAAAGTGTTGGTTCCTCTAAGTCTGCCTCCCCGGGTTGACAATTAAATGTTGATTTACATGGTATATCTTTAGCCCAACAAGTTCCTTTGCATGAAGATTGGATTTTGATCCTGATTTCCCTACTTACTACTTAGTATAATACGATCCTCTTATATATCATTATATAGGAAATGGAAGTAGTATGCAGTCCTTACATCACACTTAGTAAGTATTCACCTTGATTTTTAATGGATAGCAAGGCATATTGAATTCTTGCTAATTGCTCTTTACAATTGATTTGTCAGAAATGTATAAAAAGGGGATGCCGGACAAATCGTTTCTATGTGTTGTATATTCTGTATGATAATCGTTGATATCCTTATACATTCTACGTTGACAATTTGTTGTTGTATTATTTATACATTATGTACAAAAGTTTTGAATGACAAATCGTAGATATTATTTATATAATCTGTATGACAATTCATTGTTATTCTTTATATATTATGTGTTGACAATCGTGTTTATTCTTTTATACTTTTATATATTTGGTATGAAAAGTATGTAGTAAATATTCTTATATATTCAAATTTCTATTTAAATATAAAGATACAAAAACTTCTTGAAAATGATACAGAAACACACCTAGAATATCGTTGCCATTACTACAAGATTAAAACATAGGAGTGTTGGATTATTGAGAGAGGGGGTGAATCACTAATAGATAAATTATAATCCTTTTTAATCCAAATAATCCAAGTGTTATATCAGTGTATAATTATCATCCAATAATGAGAAATTAACAAATGAACATTCATACACATACAAAGTATGCCTATGTTTTACATGGAAACCCAAAGTGGGAGAAAACGACGGAGTGTTTTTTCTTATATGTCTTGAAGAATTACATTCATTGGAACCACCAACTTCCTTTGTTTTCCAGATGCAACTGGAAGGAGGCTCCAATCCCCTAGTTTCTCAAGCGACAACCTGAGAAAATATCCAACACCCCAATTCTCTGACTACAACCAGAAGGAGGCTACAACCCCCTATGTTCTTCGGCTACAACCAGAAGGTGGCTACCATAACTTGTCCTTGCCCCATCCAACTGCCCTAAAGTAGAAGTAGAATGATGGAACCACTGTCACACTATCACTATCAGATATATTGTTGTAAAACTGTACCAATAATCCCGAACCATGCATCAACCTGTACCTCAACCTCTAATCAACCTGTACCATAAACAAGTGCATCAACCATGCACCAACCTGTACCAAACAACATGTAATCAACTTGTACCATAAACAACTACAACCAACCATGTACCAAGTATGTACCAATCATGTGTCAACTACTCATCAACTATGAATCATCAATATGTACCAACATCATCAACTATCCACATCATGTATGTGCCAACTCATCAACTACTTGTCTCAACGATGTAACCAAATTATACCTCAACCAAAATCCCTCATCAATTTCATCATCCAAATATGATTTGTAACTCTGTAATAGACCTGGTGCATATGATCACATACTTGCAAACCTTCCTTAACTTTAAACAACAAGAGACTAGCATTTTCATCAAACTTTGTTTTAGTATCACATGACTAGGTTTGGATTAGTCAATAACCCTAACTTGAAATAATCATAACTTTGTACCTGTAAAGAATAAAGATATGAAATTGATACACAATGTTCCTTAGTGTGTTTTATGAAATTTCTTCAAGATTTACTACTTGGAACTTCTCAGAAAATGATTTGTAGCAAAAATGGCATACCTTGTTCAATTCTATCTTATTCTATAGAGAGACCTTGTAGAGCGTTCCCCACACAGAATATTTGTTGAATCAATCTGAAACTATTAAAAAATATACTGTAGACTGTACTCTAACCAAAACATTTTTTCTTACAAAATTTGGATCTGTTATGAAGAAGTTCTAATGTTTTTTCCTGAAACACTTGTTTTTCCCTAGTTTCAGGACTAGCCACAAACCCTATATTCCACGGAGTGTAACTCCAAAAATCCAAAAATACAATGACCCACAAGATTAATTTTTTACCACAGATACTTGGATATGATTCCTTAACTTCATAGCAATTTCACAATCTGAACCGTTATATAAAAAAATTTATTGCGAAAATGGTGAGATGACATGTAAATAACATACCTTAGAAAGCATCATCAAAAGAATTTATCCTTCCTTGAATTTCGGCCTTCTTTTCTTCACCTTCCCTCAGAAATTTGGCTTAGATATCCTTTGATTACCTAAGACACCTATAGGTATTCAATATTCTCAAGTGTGTCTTAAATGAGAGAGACTTGCCTCTTATTTATACTCTCGAAGTAGCTTCCTTAAAAACATCTTCTAGGTCACTTTGCCCACTTTCCTTATTTTTAGGGTTAACCCACTTCTAATTTCTCCATTAAATTTATTGTTTAAATAATTTATCTTGTATTCAATTTGAATTATAGTACACTCATCACTTCACTTTATTATTTACCTTCTAAAATATCTTAAACCACTTTGACTACTTTGACCTTTTGGGGCTTCTAGATGACATAAGAGGGTCCTCCAACTTTGTAAGGCCATAGCTCTCAAACCGTGAGGAGTTATGTGATGTTACACATACCAAAAAAATGGAATGATATGTAACATACATATAGAATAGTATTACCTACAAATATATCAAAAATCCTACCATTATCCATCAAAAACACTTGGGTCCATTACCCAAACCTGGGTTCTCCAACTTCTTATGGCCATAACTCTCTAACCGTGAGGAGTTATGTGACGTTTCACATAGCACCGTAAATGGAATGACAAGAAATATCCATATAGGATAGTTTCACTAAAAAAATCACTGACCTTCATCTCATTATTCCACAAATAAGCATGGGTTCTCTAACCATACTTCTAGGAGAACTCAATCCGCAAAGTGTCTTCCCATGAGGGTTTTCACCATAAGGGGACCACTTTGGAGTTCATCCATCTGTACTTATTATCAACCATGACAAGAAAATAATGAGTCATCTTTATATCAAATAAAATTGGGTGCATTACCCAAACCTTTTTTCTACTAGGCTTTCTTCAAGGATTGACATCAATGACAACCAACTTTAATCAACAAAGAGAATGCTCGCCTTGATGTAATTCTCTCTTCAATTTTTTTCCCATCCATTGACATTGTTGAGTGTCAAAGAAACAATTTTTACTATGCAGTTGTTGACAACACAAAGTTTTTCAGAGGACTGGCAGGAACACATTAAATTTTTGTATTTAATAGTTTCTTTATAGCCAAGATGTTGGTGGTATTTATGCTGGTGAATTTCACCTTACCTGTGGTGGTTTCTCGTTTGGATTCAGCTGTAACAGATTATTTACTATGTAAACTGGGGCAGTGTTGAAGACAATGATTAAAACAACCACCAACCCATTCAAGTTGTTATTTATCAGTATTTTAACTTTTTCAACAATAAATCAATTTGTTTTATATACCAGTTTTTTTATAGATCAGCCTTGACTTTAGCAACAATAAATTAATTGGTTTTATATAGTAATTCTTCATTTATTATTCTTATATATCAGTTTTTGACTTTTTCCACAATAGATTAATTGCTTAATAGATAATTGTTGCAATGGTAGTAGATTAATTTCTTAATATATTAATTGATGCAATGATAATGGCTACAAATGTAATAGATTAATTGATTAATTGCAATGGTCATAGTTCCCTCATTTTCATTTAGTCATAATGGTTTAACAAGTAATGGTTTATGGTTTATTGTGTAATAGTTTAATGGCTTGTGCAATATTAATGGTTGAGGGTTTAATAGTTTTATTAGATAAATTATTTAATAGTTAAATAATTAATTGGTTACTATGTGCCTTGTGCCATAAGTTTAATTGTAAATGGTGGTTGGTCATAGTTGTTACACCACATATGATTACCTTGTAGGAAAACAATAAATCCTTTAGTTATTTGCGCAAATTAAATTTTAATGATGTCACCTTGTGTCTTGTTGACTTATGATTGGGTGTTTGGGTATAGTCTTCATGTATTTATTGACAGATAATTTGGTCTCCTAGTGCATAGGATTTTTCTTGGGTTAAAGGTCTAGATATGTTATATTGCTCCATGTTTACTGTCATGCCAATCGCCATGTGACAACATGATTCATGAAGAGGGGATCATTGTGCACCTGATTTATAAATGTGAATGATAACTTAGACAGAGTCTTCTGCTTCCTGATTTGGGCATATCGTTCATTGTTGTTTGTTTCCTGAATTGCATAAGTGGCGTTCCTCGTCAAGTTATGTTGATCAATTGTTGTCATTGTTACTTTCTTTCTTTTGAATAAATAAAAATTTGCACATTCATTGCATCGCATGTAGTCGTAACGACAAGGGTCATTACATAAACCATATTTTATTTCAAAGTACACAAATTTGTTGACGCAATTTTTAAGTTTGCATGAGTGTTTCTTCATTTTTCTTTCGGGTTCTACATTAACGTATATACAATATATGTGTGTTATAGTTGTGATGAAAAATCCCTCTTTTTTTTGATTTCTTAATCAACACCATAAAAATACTCCCTTGTAGTACTAGATGCAGGGAAGCATGTACTTTCGAACGAATTTTAAAAGGAACAAGGAATAGAAATTGTACTAGGACTAGACATGGGAAACAGTGACCTGTGAATGGGACCAATGTTGAATATTTTTCAAATTGTTTCTATATGCACCAAAATTTGACATGGATAGACTATTTGCATTTCTTAACGATATGGGATTTTTTATGGACTCAAATTTGACTCATACACCCACTTTTTTCCATCATCAATTCATCATATAAACCATAAATCCTATTTTTCTTTCAGATTCTACATTACTGTATATACAATGTATGTGTGTTCATTTGAATTTCCAAAAATGAACTTCAACTTTTGTCCCTTAGAACACGATTAAATTGGTCCTTTCATTTGATGTTGTACTATTGCCTCAAATAATCAAGACATGTTTTATTCTTCTATGATACTTAAGCTATAATGCTCTTCTAACAATATTTTTTTAATGATGAACTAGATATTATTATTTTTTATGTTTTCCTTTAGCTTCCTCCAAGAGTGTGCCAAGATTATATAAATGTTTCTCAAGAATTCTATTTTGCTTCCTTTTAGACTGCTCCCAATTCTTCATGATGGTGGTCAAATTATTGACTCATGTGTAACACAAAATCCTCTTCATTCATGTTGGTTCAACTAGTGATATTGTTCAGTTCTCATATCATCACAACCATTTTCTTCACATTTTAGATTATGATACTGAGATTGCATTCAATCCTTCAATCCATTTCTTCCTTTTGTTCATATTTTTTGTTGAAGGGGAGTCTTAGTAGATCATCAAAATAACATTTTAAATATTCAAAGATCATGATCTCTCAATTCTTTTGGTTGATCTCCTATTGAGAGTTCATCATCATCATGATTGTTTTGTGCAACAATTTATTTTTATCCTTTTCTTGATAATTTTCTCTCTGCATTTTTCTTTTATTAGCTAATGGATTATTTATTTGTAGGGCATCATCAAGATCTATAATTTTGTCATATTCTCCTATAGGATCTCTTCTTTCTTGAACTTGATCGTCTTTATATGCAAAACTTTGATTTTTATATTCCTTATTGGAATTTTTAACCATCATTCTCTTATTATCAACTTCATCAATTCCATGTGCAATACCATCATCATCTTCATTTCTTTGTATTTTTTAAATGGTGTGGCATTTTTTTCTATAAAAATGACCTTATGAACTTTGTTTTTAAATCCATTTCATTTTCTATTTGTGCTTTGAAGATTTTAAAAAATTTCAAAAGCCCCAAATTCATGTTTCAACAATCCAACCCAAGTCATTATGGTATAGTCATCAATCAAAAAAATAAAATATATTTCACCTCGAGGCAATTGTGTACTAGTAGGGCCACAAATGTTTTTATGGATCATCTCAAGAGGTCGAGTGGTGGAGTTTTGTCTTTCCTTGAATAGAACTCTTGTTTTTTTTCCAAACTGACATGACTTGCAAACAATATTTTGAGGTTTGGACATTTTAGGAATATCTCTCACAATATATTCTCTTCATATCTTAACAAGCTAATTAAAACTAAGATGACCTATTCTTTTGTGCCAAATCCAATTCTCATCAATTTTACCAATGCAACATTTTTCTTTTCCTTCTTCTAGAACATACACATTCCCTAAAGTTTTGACTCCCTTTACAACAATATTCCTTGTATTCACATTAATTACTTTACAACCTTTTGAATTGAATAGAACAATGTGTCCTTGATCACACATTTGACTTGCACTCAACAAGTTATGTTTCAGACCATCCACATACAACACATTTTGTGCTTTGGTCTTTCCCTTCTTATCTTCATGTAGTACAACTGTTCCCTTTCATCTAATTGTAGTTGGAGAATTGTTTCCAAAAGTAACATTACCACCTTTTTATTTAGTTAGGAATTCAAACTTACTCTTGTCTCATGTTATGTTCTTGGAGCAACCATTTTCAATATACCATTGATTTTATTGATTTTTGGCATATAGAGCTAGTCCACAATTTTATTTATTTTTCTTTTTCTTTTTCCAAAACTTGGTAGAATATTCTTTTCTATCTTGCTTAAGGATAAGAATAAACTTACTTCTGCATTCACTTTCCTTGTCTCCAAAATTATTTCATATGTGGCACTCGATTTTATTCAGTAAATGGGAGAAGGAATTATTGAAGGAATTTTGAACCATAGCCATTTGAGGTTTGTTGAATATCATTCCTACATTTCTGTTACATCTAAAAATTTTGAAACTCACATCCTTATGTCCAAATTTGAAACAAGAGAAACAATATTCATAGAATAAATTTGGATTCCTTGGAATGAAAAACTTACTTGTAGAAATCATTCTTTCTCTGCTAACTTGATAAGATTCAGGTGCTTGTTGCTTCCTTGCTTCATAGTTGGTTGATCCAGTTATGATTGCTTCTTTGTTTCATCTTTTTATTTGCTAGACTGACTTTGTTTCCCTTTAGATAATTTGCATAACTAGTTGACATGCTAGTGATTCACTCACCTTTGAAAATTTTCAGACTTTCCTCATATACCATCCTTGTCTTGTGATCTGGTGATCTATGTTTACTAAAAATGTTGTCTAGAGTTTTAGATCCTTTTATGAATTTTATTTGAATTTTGGATTTCTCTAGATTCTTTCTTAAGGACATTATTTCTGCTTCTAGTTTGTCACGGATGTTCTCCTTTTCTTTTATTTGATTCATCAATATTTCTTCCCTTCTTTTGCCCTCTTCTAATTGAATTTTTAAGATGATTATTTCTTCACTAAACTCGTTGTCTTTTTCTTTGAAGATATGTAATTGTTCTTTTCTTAGTCTTTTCTTTTTCTTGAGCTGACATATTTCCTCCAGAGAACTAATGAGTTATCCTTCCATGTCTACTACAACTTCAAACTCTATTGTGTCTTTTTTTTTCTTGATCATATTTGTGTTTCTCTAAATCCATGAGATTTTTTTCATCTTTAATTGTCTATGGCTCAAATTATTTTACTTTAGTATCTGAAGAGTTTTTGTTATCCTCTTTTGAATAAAATTGTTCCTTTTAAAAAACTTTTTCTTTTTAAAATCCCTAGGTTTATCCTTTCCTTTTTTTTCCATTTCATTGGTGTTATTTTCTTTGAAGGGAAATTTAGATGCAAAATGGCCAATTTTTCCACAATGAAAGAATTTGAATGGAAACATACCCTTGTACTTTCTAGAACCCATTTTCCATTTCCTTAAAAAGTTAGCTTCTTCTTCATCTGAGAAGTGTTATAATGAATCATGAACTTGAGAAGTTGAAAATTTGACAAATGCCTTGAAGACTGCATCCTTTAGATCTAGTTGTTATTTCCTAGTCCTCATCTCATAAGCAGTCAAGATTCCATGGAGCCTATCCATAATCAGTTTATCTAGTTCATGTATTTCCTCTTTAGCAGAAATATTTGTATCAAGTCTTGAGGAAGAGATCTTAGTACCTTATGAACCACCATAGCTTCTTCGATCTTTTCTCCTAGCCCTTTCATAGTGTTTATAGTCTCATCCACTCTAAGAAAGAAACCTGCCATATTTTCATCTTCACTCATTCTTAGGTTTTCAAATTGAATTATGTGAGATTGAAGTCTGGACGACGTCACTTTTTCATCTCCTTCATAATTTTTTACCAGTTTGTCCCATATTTCTTTTTCTAATTCCAACTACATCACTTTAACAAATTATGTTTCTACAATCCCACCTGTAGATTTTAGCCTTGTACAATATTTACTCCAAACAAATTTTTAGTAAAAGAACAAAAAAGATACAATGGAAAATACAAAAATTACACAAAGATTTTTCCCTTGGAAACCCAAAACCAGGAAAACCATCATATTTTATATTCGTTCATAGTGATACATTGTTTACAATACAATATACATATATGAGCCAACAACATTCAAAACCCTAACCCAATGACCTGGAATAGTCAAAAACCCTAATTCATTAATTGAAAATAGGAAACCATAGAGAAAAACCATGTTCCGAAAAATCGCCCGACAATGGACATGAAAATCGAGGCAACATGAAAAACTAGATAAAAATGTGACACGTTTCTTGAGGCAAAATATAATTCTCAAGGGAACTACCCCCAAATCCCCATGGGGGGGGATTTCACCCCTCAAACCCCTTTGTGCACCTGGAACAATGCAGACACTACTACTCGTGCAAAGAATATAACACAAACCCAACATTCTCCAACTTGTTGTTTTCTTTGCATATAGGGGGTTACAGGGTTACATAGTCAAGAAGCCAGGTCAACAGCGCCCATGGATCGTCTACACCAAGGGAACTTCTCAATGCTCATAGATTTTGTTAATAAATATGCAACATTATTCAAAGTGTCCACTTTCATTAGCAATACTTTCTTTTCTTCAATCATGTCTCTCACAAAGTGATATTAAATATCAATATTATTTTTCTTTGAATGATAATCCAAGTTATTCTCCAAAAAAATTGCACTTTGCTTTCACAATCTATCCTTATAGCTTGTCGTACCAACCCAATACCTGAACAAAATATTTGTAACCGTATTGCTTCCTTACTAGCATGAGCGGCTACCATGTATTCATCTTTTGTAGTTGAAAGTGCCACAACAACCTGTATTTTTCTCATCCAACTTATTGCTCCTCCAAACAGGTTAAACACATACCCACTTGTAGATCTCCTATGATCTAGGTCTCCATCTCATTCTACATCTAAAAATCCATGTGTATCCAACATTTTGTCCAATATCGGTCTTCCTTGGTAGTACAATCCATAGCTAGCAGTGCCACACAAATAAATGAAAACCCTTTTTATTGTTGTCTAATGCTCCTTCCATAGATTTGACATATACCTGCTCAAAACTCCCACTGCATGTGAAATTTTTGTTCTAGTACATAGCATTTCATAAATAAAATTACCAACTACACTCGCATATGGAACATGAGACATGTCGTTCTCCTCTTCATGTGTCTTGGGACACTGATCCGCTTATAACTTTACACCAGCATGAATAGGAACCTTGATCGATTTATATTCCTTAGTATTAAACCTCTGCAGTATTGTCTCAACATATTTTCTCTAATTTAACCAGAGTTTCCTCTTTTTCCGATCTCTTTTAGTTTCCATGCCCAAAATGAAATTTGAATCACCGATATCCTTCATGTCAAATTTAGAGGACAACCGATTTTTCACATCCTGGATAATATCCCTATTGTTTTCTATCAACAACATGTCATCCACATACAAGACCAAATAAATTAAATGATCACTAATTAATTTAAAATACACACAATGATCCTCTTTGCTTCTTGTGAAGCCAAGTCCCAACATATAAGTATCAAATTTTTGATACCAAATCCTTGGTGGTTTTTTTAAACCATACAGGGACTTTTTCAGCTTGCATACTAGCTCCTTCTTTCCCTTCACAACATAACCTTATGGTTGCTTCATATAGATTTCTTCTTCTAGATAGCCATGTAGGAATTTTTTCTTCACATCCATCTGTTATACTTCAAAATCAAATGCAACAACAATAGATAATAGAAATCTTATAGAGTTTAAGTTGGCAACAGAAGAAAAATATCACCAAAATCAATTCCCTCAACATGGGAAAAACCCTTTTCTACTAAATGAGCTTTGTATTTCTCCACTTTTCCTTCTACATTCAGATTCTTTTTAAATACACATTTTCTTCCAATGGGATTTCTTCCAGTCCGAAACTCCACTAGATCCCAAGCCTCATTCTTATCCAAAGTTTCCATTTCTTTGTCCATGGCCTTTTTCAAGAGATTTCCATCCTCCAAATTCATTGCCTCCCTAGCAGTTCTAGGATCATCATCAGTAATAGAAAAAGAAAAATTTGAACGAAAATCAGATGGAGTATACCTTTTTGGTAGCCTTCTTTGTCAAACAAATCTCCTCAATACTAGAGTATGAGGACCTTCTTCTTCTAATTCATGTTATTCTGTAGAGTGTGATTCATCATCCTTTAAATAAAACTCTATTTTCTTTGGTTCTTCCTTACTTGGTAGGAATTCATGTTTAAAAACATCCTTCATTTCTCTAAATACAACATCTCGGATATACAATACCTTTTTAGTTTCTATGCTCCAAATTTTATAACCTTTGAGACCATCTTTATATCCAATAAATATACAGTTTTCATCCTTCTTATCTAGCTTACTCATGTTTTCCTTTGGAACATGAGCATATGAATCACAACCAAATACCTTGAGATGTGTGAGAGAAGGTTTCTTACTAGTCCATACCTATTGTGGAGTCTTTTCATCCAGCATTGATAAGGGAGATCTATTAACCAGGTAACATCTAGTACCCACTGCCTCTGCCCAAAATTCTTGCGCTAAACTGACACCACTAAGCATGCACCTTGATTTTTCCATCAACATCCTTCTCATTATTTCTTCAATTCCATTATATTGAGGTGTATATGGATTAGTCTTCTTCCTTTCTATACTGCACTTCTTATATAATTATTCAAATTAATTCCCCCATAACTCTCCACCATTATCTGTCCTCAACACTTTAATTTGTTTTTCGGTTTGATTCTCAACTAGAGCCTTAAACACTTTGAACCTTTCAAAGACTTAAGATTTATTTCTGAGGAAATATATCCAAATATTCCTTGAGAAGTCATATATAAATGAGACATAGTACACAGATTTTCCCAATGATGGGACCGATACAGGTCCAAAAAAACCACTATGAACTGGCTGTGAAATTCCTTCTGCTCTCGTTGCACCAGAAGTGAATATTACCCAATTCTTCTTCCCATATACAAAATGTTCTCAAAAATCAAAATCTAGAGAGAATTTATACATACCTTCAATAATACCTTTACCATGTAGTAGTCAAAGACCCTTCTCTCCGATATGCCCCAGTATTTGATTCCACAACATAACCTTTTCTCCAAAAACTGTAGGAGTTATTTCTTTTTCAACTCCAATATCAAGAAAAATGGAACTATTACACCCATAAATAATAGTTATTCCTTTCATCTTATACAGAGTTCCAAACCGAACTCATTTCAACAACACCATTGCTCCTTGAACCATCCTGCAGGTTTCCTTTTCAAATATTGTTTTTACCCCTACATCGTCCAATTTTCTTACAAAAATCAAATTTTTGGCCAATCCTGGGATGTGCAGAACACCAAATAGTGTTATAATCCTTCCATCTATGAGCCTCAACTTGAATTTTTCTCGTCCTATGATTATGGTTGTTGAATCATCACCTAATAAAACAATACATCCACCATACCATTCATATTCATAGAAACACTCCCTACAGGGAGTCATATGAAAGGATGCACCTGATTCAACCAAACATGCCTCATGATCTGCATGTTTGCTTGAAGAAGCCAAGTACACATCCCCTCCTTCTTCCTTGGAGGTATTTTCTTCTGTAGAAGGATATTCTTCAGATCCCTTCTTTTTATCAACTTTGGATCTACACTTCTTCTTGTAGTTCCCTTGTTTTCCACATCTCCAACATACCTTTACAAAATTTCTAGGAGATTTATATCTCCCTTAGACTTAGATCTCCCACTTGAGAACTTAGATCTATTTCTTTCCTAGGAGCATCCTCTTGCAAATAATGCATCTGTGTTATGTCCTTCCATATTCCTCTGTCACATCTCCTCCTACAACAAGTATGAGACCACTTCATCAAAATTCAAGGAAGTTTTATTACTACCTATGGCCACAACCAGGCTATCCCACGAGTCTGGTAAAGAAGATAGTGAAGTGATACACTTATATTCATCTGAAATTTTAATCTCAATAGAAATTAATTGACTTACCAAAATCTTGAAAGCATTCAAATTCTCTTCCACTGAGTCTCCATCTCTCATCCTCAGATTATACACCTTCTTTCTCATGAATAGTTTATTTAATAGGGACTTAGACTGACACAACTTCCCCAACTTATCCCATAAATTCTTGGATGTAGCTTCCTCTGACACATTCAATAATACTGAATCAGAGAGACACATTCGAATTATGTTCTTCGCCTTCCGATCCAACGTTTTCCAGTCATATGATGACGTTCTTATAGGTGCACTACCTTGATCTACCATGATCCACTGATCTTTGTCCACCAACATATCTTCCATATTGAGCTTCCACATCTCAAAACTTTTCCCATTAAACTTATAGATCTCCATTTTCGAATAAGGATGATTTTAGGGGCTAAATTTCACTCATGATCTAATTTTCCATGGTTTTTCCCAAAAAACAATTTTCTATTCTAAAAAATGATTCGTCCAAATTATATAGGATAAAATTATTTTACAATAAAAATCGCCAAAATTTTATACAAACTATATAAAATTCTTAGAAATTTTAATATTTTTACAAAAATATCACCAAACATTTATAGTTGGCATATGAAGGATTACTAAGATTCACCAAGGTTTCTACATTTTAAAATAAATTTCTATCCTTAAAATCATCTATGTTTTCGAATTGCTTACCATTTCTTTTCACCTGAAAAAATCAATACCACAGATCTCCCACTGTAACAAGGCTTATCATAGTCTCGATCCAAACCTTTAACCACAAAGGCACTCCCTTGAAGCCAACAAAGATCTGATACCAGATGTCAATTTTAACCTTGTACAATATTTACTACAACCAATTTTTCAGTAAAAGAATAGAAAAGATACAATGGAAAATATAAACATTACACATATATTTTTCCCCTGGAAACCCAAACTGGGAAAACCAACATATTCTATATTCATTCATAGTGATACATTGTTTACAATACAGTATACATATAGGAGCCAACAACATCCAAAAACCTAACCCAATGAATTGGATTAGTCAACAAACCTATTTCCTTAACCGGAAATAGAAATCCATTGGCAAAATCCATCTACAGAAAAACCTCTCAACAATGGACACAAAAATTGAGGCAACACAAAAAATGAGGAAAAAATTAAAGACGTTTCATGAGGAAAAAAAAAATTTCGGGGGTGCTTCCCCTAAACCCCCATGCAGAGAGATTTCTCCCCTCCACACCCCCCAAAGGGGGGCCTAGATTCCCCTCTCAAACCCCCCTGCATGCCTGACGCAACACAGACACTACTACTCATGCAAATAATATAACACATACCAAACACCACCTTGGATAGCATTCATAACTCTTGCATTATTGTAGTAATTTTTCTTACCATATTCATCATATGGAAGATTTTGTGGGATTTTAAAACCATATACCACAATTTGCCAGACAATCATACCAAGAGACATCAAGTAGGTCTTCATTCTGATTTTCCAAAATGAAAAATTTGTTTCATTGAATAGAGGAGGTCTAGTTTAAGAGAAAGAGGATTCTTAACTTGCTACACTTTTTGTGAGATATTCCTTCCATATGTTAGGTTGTTACTGAAGGAACCTCACTATGATACCAAATGTTGAGAATCACAGTAATATTGAGATGAGGGGTGAATGTAACATCCCGCTCTGGCGCACTGACAAAACTTATTCTTTGAGGACACTTGCTCGCAAGTGATCTGGATTTT
>JASDQU010587238.1:58381-70192 GCA_032191745.1 Picea mariana | reverse complement strand
TTCCTCTTCAGACGAAGGCAATTCGCCTTCTCAGCCTTCCACACCCACTACCCCAATGGCAAATCAGAACAATCCTGCTAGACCCTGGCTTGATCAGGATGCTGTAGCTGTACCTGGAGCCCAGCACCCTTTACCTAAACACCCGGAGAAATGGCTTCCCAAGTTTGATCCTGATTCCAAACAGATCGTTGAAGATCACATTAAAAAATTTATGTTAGCCATCAGACTCCATAATGTCGAACATGAAGACGTTGTCTGTAGGTTGTTCCCATATACTTTCAAGGGTAATGCATCCACATGGTACTTTTCCCAACAACCCCATACCATCGTATCTTGGGAAAAGTTTGAGTCATGCTTTTTGGAAAAATTCGGAGACGATAAGCCTCTGGAGGTCCTAGTCATGGATCTTTTTAGCTTAAGAATGAACCCAAAATAAAAAGTTAAAGACTTTAATCAAAGATTCTTAACACTTAAAAACCGAATCCCTATAGATTTTATGCCTGCCGGGAGTCTTATAATAGCTTAATACACTAAAGCTTTGCATCAAAGCATAGCTATTTGGGTTAAATGATCCAAGAAAGACACATTGTTAGAGGCCTTCGAGGAGGCCAGCCAGATTGAAAAGGATATACTTAGTCTTAAAGACTCTTCTAGCAACGAAACCAAGACTAGTTCTTCTTACAAAAAGAAGATTGAAATTCTCCCCAGACCTACTCAAAGTAAAACACAACCTGAAAACTCTGATTTGGAAAACTTAAATAAAATTGTTCAAAAACTGTTGAATCAAGTTATAGATTTAAAAAGGTCGACTGAAAAAGCTTCCTCGAGTAAAGGACCCTACAAACCCCCTTTCTGAAATCTTTTCCTACCAACCGACCTAATCCAAACCCTGAAGGCTTGAATCTAGAAAGTTTGCAATGTGCCCTTCAAACAATTCTAGAAGCCCAAGATAATTTGATACCCCCTGAGATCCCTCAGGAGGTAGTTGACCCAGAAACAGTTCAAGAAGAAGAGTCTTCTCCAAACATCTTTGGACACTTCTCGGATAGCATCTTTCAAGCTAACTTTGAGACTGTTCACCCTTATAATACTAGGAGTAAGACAACAAACAAACCTTCTACCAAAAACACTACAACTTCGCCTCCAAAGCAATCTAAATTAGCTGAGACTAAACAGATTTATGCGAACCCCAACTTAGATTATGATGTTGTTGAAGATCTTAAAAAGTTAATGGCTAACATTTCTATTTATGAGTTATTGAAGTTTCCATTTCTGCTTCAAAAAATGTTGCAAAATATTTCAGAGAACGACAAAAACGGTAATTCAAGTGGTAACAAGGTTGTGCAAAGAAAAGTTCCACAGAAGACTTCCACTAAAAATAATCCTGATCCTCAAGATAAAGGAAGCCTTCCTGTAAGTAATGTAAATAATGTAAATAATGTAGATAAAGTAGCTTTAGAAACTGCGAGTAAAAAGCCACAAGCTACTACTCTTAGCACTCACAAAAATGTACCTCCTTTCTTGTTAACTTTCGAAATTTTCAACAGAAACATGCATAATTGTATGGTGGACTCAGGAGAATCATCCAATGTGATGCCTTGGTCTGTTTGCCAAAAGACTAATGCTGAAGTGAAACCATCTACTTTGAAAATCATACAACTTGATCGAACCAATGTTAAAGTTATAGGCGAACTAAAAAATGTATTGATTAGATTATCATCTAACCCAAAGGTTCATCGGGTTATTGATATAATTGTTGTGGATATTCCAGAAGTGTATGGTCTATTTTTAAGCAGGGACTGGTCGGAGCAGCTACATGGTTACTTCGCGACAGACTGGTCTCGCGTATGGATCCCAGAGAACAGTAAGCCTAATAAGATTAGGGTGAATCATGAACGCTACCTTAAGTTCACGGTCACAGATTTGAATGATACCAACAAACCATATACACCTTTTGTTGATTCACCCGAAGTCCAAGGGATGGACACATTCTTTGGCAATTTCATGGCTGAGACTTCACCTATCATCAATCTAGAACAACAGTCTGAGATCGTAGCATATATGCAACCAACAGCTTCTATACAACAGTCCTATGTGCCCGATGGAAATCAAATTTGGTCTTTATATTTCGACGGATCTAAGTCTAAAGAAGGAGCTGGTGCAGGCTGCATCATTATCGATCTGGCAGGTAACAAGACATTAATGGCTTGTAGACTAGAATTTGAATGTACCAACAATACTGCAGAATATGAGGCTTTACTGTAAGGTCTCAGAAAAGCTCTGGATATGAACATTCAAAATCTAGTTGTATTTGGCGACTCTGAAATAGTGGTTAGACAGGTAAGAGATTCTATCCACTGTCTTTCCTCACATCTCAAAAGTTACCAGTTTGAGGTATGGAGTTTAATGAATAAATTTTCTTCTTTCAATATAAATTCCATTCCTATACTAAATAATGTTGAAGCAGATCTATTAGCTAATGTAGCCTCTAAACTTCTTTCTGCAGAAGGCTTGTCCACAGACGCATTCTCTGTCGAGCTATTGTTTTGACCATATGTTCCTGACAATATCACGAACTGGAGAGTATTTGATGATGATCAGGATATCATTAAATTTCTGCACATGAAAGAAACCTTTCAAGGCGCAGTGATAGATGAACGCACGCATGACGACAATTTGCACGATTTTATGGTAATACCTAATCCGAAATCTCTTGAAGCACTATCGGACATGGTAAATTCCATACCCAAATCCATAGTTAGATTAGATAAGTTTTATGATTTTGAAGATAAATTTAAAAAGATGGTCAATTGTAAAACTAATAGTTCCTTGTTGTCTTATGAAAAAGTGAACTTAGGAACTACTGAAAATCCTCAGTGCATTAACCTAGGCTTGGGATGTTCTAGACAAGAAAAAGCTTCATTTGTTAAATTATTTAAAGAATTTAAGGATGTCTTTACATGGACGTATGATCATCTTAAAACTTTCGACCCTAATATCATACAACATGTCATCCCGATGAAGCCCCAAACCTTACCCTTTCAGCAAAAACTGAGGAAGATGCACCCTAAACTAGAACCGACCGTTCAAAAAGAATTGAATAAACTCCTAAGTGATAAAATATTTTTTCTTGTTAGGCACACTCAATGGGTTTCCAACCTTGTCCCAGTGCGGAAGAAAAATGGGGAAATCCGACTCTGTGTCGATTTTCGAAACCTTAATAGAGCGTCTGACAAAGACAATTATCCTGTCCCACCCATGGAATAGATTCTTCAACAGGTATCTGGTTCCGATAGGATATCCTTGTTAGATGGTTTCTCTGGATACAACCAAGTCCTGATGTCTCCACCAAACCAACTCAAAACTACCTTTCGTACCCCATGGGGCACTTATGCTTATCGCAAAATGACCTTTGGATTAATTAATGCCGGTGCCACTTTTCAGAGAGCAATGGACATTGCTTTCCGAGGCTTAATTAATCAGTCCGTCGTAGTTTACTTAGATGATGTGACTGTATTTTCTAAAAACAAAAAGGATCATCTAGCTCACTTACGAGTAGTCCTACTGCGATGTCATAAATACGGCATCTCCCTCAACCCCAAAAAGTCCATCTTTGCAGTAGAATAGGGTAAACTCCTAGGATTTATAGTGTCTAGAAAAGGAATGATTATTGACCCTGAGAGGACTCAAGTCATCGCAAAACTTCCCCCTCCTACATCCAAAAAATCCATGCAGTCTTTCTTAGGCCAAATTAACTTCATGAGAAGATTTGTCCCCAGCTTCTCTGAAATGGTCAGACCCTTGTAGAATTTGATTAAGAAAGACACCCAATATCACTGGGGATCCCTAGAAAACCAAGCTTTTAATGCGATAAAGAAGGCCATAATAGACGCTCCGTCTCTCATGAGCCCAGATTTTTCTCAAGATTTTACACTTTACACTTTTGCTTCTGACAGTTCTTATGCCACCGTCCTAACTCAGAAGAATGCCGAGAACCACAAAGTACCCATCGCCTTTATGAGCTCTGCTTTCAAAGGTGTTGAACTTAACTACCCAACGGTCGATCGACAAGACTACGTTGTTTTCAAAGTAGTTAAGCATTTCCGGTCCTATCTTTTGAAGTCAAGGACAAAAGTCATTGTCCCCTACCCTGCCGTAAGGAACTTGTTAGTGCAGAAGGAGTTAGGAGAGAAGAGAGCTAACTGGGTCACCTCCTTGCAAGAGTATGACTTAGAAATCACCCCAGCTCAGACTGTGAGAGGCCAAGGGTTGTGTAAGTTGGTTATTGATTCGAAAACAGGACAAAAAGAAAATAGTGATACGTCAAACCTAGGAAAAAGCGATCAAAGTTTGATCTGTTGTGCACTAAAGCTCGTTAGTCCCTGGTACGACGATATTAGGTTCTGTATTGAACATGGGTCAGCACCCTGTCACCTTGACCCGACCAAGAGAAGAGCGTTGAGGCTAAAGTCTGCCTCCTTTCATTTAGTTAACGATGTACTATTTCGTCAGAATTTTGACGGCATACTGATGCGTTGTCTCAAGAAAGACGAAGTAGAAAAAGTCTTGCTCGAGTTGCATGTAGGAGAAGCTGGTGGTCACTTCGGTGGTGACACCAATGCTCATAAGGTTTTAAGAGCCGGTTACTACTGGCCCACGCTTTTTAGGGACGCCCATGCCTTGTGTCGTAAATGTATCATTTGTCAGAAAGCATCAGGGCGGTTGCAAAAACCAGCCTTTCCCTTGCAACCCATTTCAGTAGATTCTCCTTTTCAGCAATGGGGCCTTGATATCATAGGTCCAATTAACCCTCTTTCCTCACACGCAATAGCACAATTATATTGTGACAGCCACAAATTACTTTACTCGATGGTCTGAAGCTTTTGCGTTAAGAACTGTCAACACCAGTTAGGTAATCGCCTTTCTAAACTCAAATATTATCACTCGTTTCGGTATCCCTGACTGTCTAGTCTTTGACAATGCTTCATACTTTTCTTCTCTTGAGATGAGTGAGTTTTCTTTGGAAAAAGGAATAAAGATGAAGTATTCTGCTAGTTACTACCCCCAGGGCAACAGATTAGCAGAATCAACAAATAAGAACTTGATTAAAATTATCAAGAGAACTGTGGTTGAAAATCAAAAAAATTGGCACAATGCGCTGCTGAATGTGTTGTGGGATGATAGAGTAATGCCAAAAGTTGTTGTAGGTAGCTCCCCCTTTTTTTCTCGTTTATGGCAAAGAAGCAATTCTTCCACCTCACATTCTTCTTCCTTCACTTCAGTTGTCACAAAAATTCCAAGAAGAAGATTGTCCCCCTTTAGAAAACCGAATTAATGCTTTGATGAAGCTAGAAGAGGTAACAGTGCAAGCTAAGCATAATTTAGATCAACATCAACAATTGGTTAAAAGCTGGTTCGATTCTAATTCTGCTTTTGATAGGAATTTTGAAGTAGGCGATCTCGTCTTAAAATGGGACAAACCACACGAAGGAAAGGGTGAGCACTCTAAATTTCAAAACTTATGGCTTGGACCGTTTTTAATTGCTGAAAAGTTGGGTCCTAGTTCTTTTCGATTGCAGAATCTTGAAGGGCAGCTTGACACCTATCCGGTGAATGGCCAAGCCCTGAAAAGATACTTTGCTTGATAACTACCCTTGTATATTATGTATATATTTTATTTTTTGTTTGCGTTTTAGTTTGCTTTCTGTTTTTTTTTTAATTTTGATCTGAATTTATCAGTTTGTGTTTTTTGAAAAATACACATACCTGTACATTGATCTATTCAGACAAAGACGATAGAAATTTCCTTCGCTAAAATAACTTCTAAAAAATTTGTACAAACATCAATGGCGTATTTCTTAAACTTATATCTGTGTTGGAAAATTTGTTGTTTAAAAGAAGTTGTCTGATTTCAATCTCTGAGCAAAGCTTGTCATGATCATCTATTATCTTTTTATGCCATCCCTTTTCTATAAAGGAATGACTCAGAAGATGTCTCCCTGTCTTAGGAAGTTGTTTTTGTAAATAAAACATCTCTGGATCTAAATAAAGGATAGTTCTAAAAAAAATTCTGATGAGGTCTAAAAAAATATGTTAAAATATCAAGATTTTCAGCGTCACCCCGCTCAAATATATATATATATATATATATATATATATATAAAACAAAATAAAATAAATTATGAATAAGAGATGTGGGAAGTGCTTGTAAACCCACCGGGATACTGAACAGGTCTGCTAGTAGCGGGTAAATGCATGCATGGCGCCAAGACAACTTCGCCGGGGTACTGAACAGGCCTACTGGCAGTGAAGCAATGTCGGGTATATGAAAATTTGCAAAAAAGAAACCTCTTTAATGTCCTTTATTTTGATCCAAAACTTCTTGGTAGGATACAGATGTAAGAGTGGGTTAAATGGCAACCCTGTCGAGGCTATGGACACCTGTGGCAGCAGTGGCTATGACAACATTATTGGAGATTTTATCTTTAATATCGTGACTTGCTAATCTTAAGACTGTTATTAGTTTTCATCTTTTGAAACACTGCTGGAAACATTGATTAATGATGATGTTTGTACGAATTTTTGGTTGTTATTTTTGAGTTGAAATTATCTTTGTTGTCTTAATTTGAATTGGTACCTTTTGCAGAGATAACTGCTTCTACCAGTGTGTCGCCATTGTTGGCAGCCAATTCACTTTTTTTTATGATCCTATAAGCTACCTACACCTATGTCTTGCAAACATAAAAATTTTGTCCCAATTTTCAAATAAACGACATTTTCATTTTTTGCGACATTTGCACATTTGTCTTCGTCAAGTTTTCACGACTGTAAGCGTGAAAATTTCTCCTTTCGAAGTCTTATTTCGATCATTATCTGAACTGTCAATATCTCTTATGTCATTATGCCTATTGCGCTTACTTTTATTTATCATTATACAACGGGCAAGATCCTCTAATCGGTTCTCATACTTTGATTGATTGTATAACTTGGTTTTATTGAGTTTGTAAGGCATTTAGCATTTGGATTTTCACGTTATATGACTTCTCTGATCATTGATTATATGAAAATGCATAGGAGTTATGATTAAATTTTTTATATATGTCTTTTGATATAATCCCTATGTTAATCTTTTCATAACTTTTGGCTTGTCGACTACATGAATACCGTTTGGCACCTTGGTTAAACTTTTGATTATATGAGATGATACATCGGCATAGTTGATTTTGGTTTTGATTTATAAGTCAGGTGTTTAAACACTATGGCATAACATTTGCGCGCATTGGTATACACATTTGATTTCATTAGTTGGGCACATGACTCGATGGTTGAACTACTATTATGGATTGAATAGCTATGTGAATCGGTGGTTTTACTTGGATAATGATATTTTGCATGGCAGATTCCACCACCTTCGCATGCTTGCATTTATACCTATCCCTTTTTCTCATTCATTTCTATTAGCTCGGATAGCTTGGCTCCTGTGTGTGTTGGTGATCCAAACCCTTCGCTTACCATGTGTCTGACTCCATGGCACCAGTCGTGCGAGTCGAGCCCAATGGAAACCAAGCCCTATTAATGTTTGACAATGCTCGCAGAGACCTGGAGGAAAATGGGTGACTACCCTTTATACAACGATTTGAGGGTTTTAACCTTTGTGTAGCACGACAGTTTGTCGTGACTTTCGATGGTTGTCGAGCCAAGGTGGGTGACATACAGTTAGAGATCGATGAACAGTTTATCAGCTCAACTACAGGGTTACCTACCTCAGGACATCGTTGGTTTAAGAATTTCAAGGTCGAGGAAGTGCCATGGACATTGTTGTTTCTATCACGCAAAGTCACCTCTTGTGACAGAGGTATGCCCATATCTAGTCTCAAACCATGATGGCACAACTTATTAATGCTATTCAAGCAGTTCGTGACCTGTGAATTTCGATACAGACTTTTGTTCCTCTACCACCTGCGTTTGCTGATGATTTTTATAGGGTATCCTTTAAACATGCCTTTCTACTTTCATCGTAGCCTGTATAAAATGTCAAAAAAGTTTAAGAGGTAGAAGGCTGACAGCAGCTTGTTCCACCATGGGCTTATTAATCTCATCGTTGTTTATCATTTGAGTTTGCATGGTGATAATTGGAGGGCTTTCATCGCCCGCAATGGCTTTGAGCACACAGACCCTGTACAGGTTGATAAACTTGTGGTAATTGAAACCAAGGCTGAACCGCTTGTACCCTTACATCTCCTACTGCCTAAACCCTTGATCGACCCTCCTATTGACTTACCTGACACTGTAACTAGGAGTGAAGAGGCCATTAAAAATCCTATGAGAAAAAATCCCAAGGAAAACCTTACTGCCAATGCCAAAGGGAAAAGGAATGCCCGACTCATTTTCAGAATGGCCAGAAACAAACCGAAACCCTCTGCCGAGTCCAACCCTATCATCCTAAGTGAGGATTCTAACTCTGATGTTGAATGTTTCTTGGCCAGCGAGTACCCCTACTCGCAGGGTTTATGTACCGAGTCCCCTTATGATTTTGTATCGAACCTTCCCCCCTGCCTAAAGAACGACCCTGACTACCCGAGTATTAAATTTCCTCATGAAACCCTCGGTCATTTACCCAAACCATCGCCTGCTCTTTATAAACCCACACAGTCACCCTGTGACCAATGCAGTTCATGGTTAGAACGATATTACGTTGATGTTCCTATAATCCAATCGAATATTCAATCACTGGAAGATCAAATTGCAGTGCTAACCAGTCAAAAGGACAAGCTTCAAGCAACAGATAAAAAGCAAAAGACAATCGGCTCCATCCTTTTCAAAAACGTGGAATCAGCCACGGCCGTTGTAAATTCCAAACTGGCATAATCAAGTAGCCTCGTCGCTATATAGGTATGGTTTTGACATCATTTTTGTTTTGTAAATAATCTAGGTTGATATAATGATTTGAATTCAGTTTTTAAATAGCTCAGTCACTCATCCAAATGCCTTTGTCATTCGGTGATCATCCTGTACATGGTATCGTTTTGATAAAAATAAAAGGAATTTCGATTTGATGTATGATTCGCTCATAGATTTTTATTGGATTTGAATGGTTATTCGTTTGGATTTGATTTGGTTATCTGCCTGATTGGGTTAAGGAAATCATTGGTTCGTGTTCAATTCGATTCATTTTGTGTCCACTCCCAACAAGAAGTTTTTCACACTCAATTTAGAATACGATTCATCTGGATTTGATTTCGTTATGATCCATATGCTATGGTTGGTAAATGGTTTGGTTGTTATGATATGTTGTGTCATGTAATCTTCTATGAACAAGAATTCATTTATGTTCGGTTTCAATTGGAACGACTCTGTTTTTATAAAAACAATATGCTCATTTTAGTCTGTGCATGCACACCTGAATCATGGAACGATTTTGATCCATAATGATTGTGTTAAAATATTTTCTACTTCTTGATTTGGCAAGATTATTTGACGAGTTGGATTCTGATTATAATTGATGCTCTGTTTGATTTTAAATAAAACGAATTGGCCAAACCCGTTTATAATTCGTCTGATTGGAATGATTTTGGTAAAGGAAAATCGACCTTGTTTGCTCACTGTGCAATGATAAACGATCGATATCTATAACAAACTCTGTTTGATTGATCCTGGTACAATTTTGTTTGTGGGCAGTTATGAGTCAGTTATGGTTTGAATTCGTTCACAGCCTAAATCGCTTGCTATACAGTTATTATGATTTGAAAATAATCCTGTTTGATTAGATTATTTCTCCTGTTGATAAGACAAGTATAACGAAGTATTTGCAATTCGTTTTGTTTTCAATTGAGTATCAAAATGATTTTATAACTGGTGGATTCGATTTGTTGAGAAACGATTACAGTTCTGTTCCATATGGTTTCATTCACCCTACTTATGATAATAATTGAAACAGAGTATTCCTATCTCTGTATTCGGTTGAATGATGTGGATCCTGTCTGATCTTGAATGGTATAATTATTTCAAACTAAATGATTCATTTTCAAATAGTTCATGGATGATCATTAAATTTAATTCTTTCAAAAAGATTTGAATTAATCTCAATGATGATTCTGTATCTTATTTAGACTAGCTACAGAATCGCATGATTCTGTAGCTAGTCTATAGAATTAGATTTTTATTGTTTTATTAATAAAATATCTCTCTAACTTGTCTATTTCTGACCTGTTTCAGGTAAATTCGAATTGCATGGGACATGTTGGGCAGTTCAAGAGATATTTGGGTGTTTTAATTTTATTGTAGTTACTTAGTTTAGTTAAAATTGGGAATATCTTCCCAGATTTATGTAAACAGTGTGATAACTTCCACAGGGAGGTTTTACCCTGTGAATTTTTTTATAAATACTTATTATTTTTGTAATAAGGATCATCCTCTCTTGTGGGAGAACTAGGATAATGGATATCTAATAGAGACTGAGACAGAAATTGATGTTCTGCTACAGGTTTAGCTTTTCATAATATCAATCTTTTGTTTCATGTTTATGTTATCAATTTGCATTTGATTAATGACTACTTTAGCTATCTTAGTCTTTTGCAAATGATATGAATTAATTAATATCATCCATATCTGATTTCTTCCATTATTTAAAAACATAGCAATTACTTGATTCAGTTTATGAATGACAGATTTCTCTTCTTCATCAATTGGATTATTCTGTAGAAGTCTTTGCATACTGGTTTACCTGATTGTTGAGATTTATAAATAATATAATTGTTATGATTTTTATGTCTTGTTTTTCCTGTAAACAAACTCAAAGATCATTGCAGCTATCGTTTACGAGAAGCTTCTGGATTATTCGGTGCGAGTTTCCTTCCTCCGATCTGCTAGCATAGTCATCATACACAGGGCAAATCTGGAGCATTTATCCAGGTTAGTTTGTGATTATTTTCGTTAATTTGATTAGACATATTTGTAGTTTAGATTAGTAATTTAGTTTAGTTATTTTTCTGTTTCATTTCTTGTTCATAAAATTATAAAATCAAAAAATACCTTCCTCTGTCTTAGGGCAGAATATTAATGAGTTTTTCAGGTTTTAATTAAATCTGTAAATTGTCAATATTGTACATTTTGTGAATGAGTTATATTGCAGTTAGTAGTTAGTATAGTAGTAATTAGTAGATTGTAGAATAGTTAGATTAGTTTAAGATTGTTTTAATAATTAGTTTTAGTTTAGTTCATTTAGTAGTTAGTTTTAATTAGATTAGTTTATTAGTTACTTTTTTTATTGTTAATTAGTTTAGTTTTATTTATTTATTTTCAGTTAGATTAGTTAGTTTAGATTAGTTTTATTTTGTTTTCTTAGGATCTTAGATCGGCTAACGGAGCCGCTAAACCTGTCAGGGTGGTTCATCCCAAACAGCTTGGGTTATTAGACAACCCCGGACCGGTTCCACTCTCTTAGTTGACGAACGGTCGATTTCGCCTGTCAACACAAGGGTATTGAGAGCAAATGGTCCGGAAGACAACTAAGGACCTCGAATGGATTTGAGATCCACGAAGCCCCATGGCAAATGCAAATGACAAAATCTCACAACAAGCCCTCGATATGTATTCTCCACTATGCTTGGTTCGGCTCTGGAGGGGTTATCTCCGCTACCTTTCCTCACGCGACCTCGTGTTTAGCCCCTATGTTAGAGGGGGGTCCCGGATAACTTCCATGAAACTGGACTTCTACACTCCCTATCACAGACTCCAATGTTTGGTTTTGAGTGGCCTTGGAGAGTTTCCTCTCCAACCTAATCCAAGGCCCTAGTCCTGAACTAGTGTATG
>JASDQU010587238.1:30075-56989 GCA_032191745.1 Picea mariana | reverse complement strand
TGTCCCATCGGAAACTTTCCTATTTTTGTGTTTTGTTAGGTAAACGCGGGCTGTAGTAGGCCTACTAGCATTCACACGCGTGCAGTAGTGGGTTAGGGCACATGTACCTTGACCCAAGAGGATTTTCAAAGAGGTTTTTCAGTAGATGTTTTAGCAATGAAGGGATATGAGTTGGCCTGATGCCAAGTAAGCATGTGTGGTGCAATTTAGGGTTATAACACCAGCTCAAAGAAGATAAAGAACGATCCTGTGAGCAGATCTCGGCCCGAGGGCTGATAGGTCTGCGTTAGTGTGGTATCAAAGCTTGACTCTATTTGTATACTTCAGATAGGGAAAGCAAGAAATAAAATCTCATCCATGCCACCNAGTCCTTACAGAAAAATACAGGAAAAGAAACAGAAAATCTAATCTCTTAAACTACCCAAAAACTCAACGAAATCTAGAAACCCTAAAGAGTATCTTCCCCAGTATGGTCGCCAATTTTGGTGTTGGGAAAAATATCCTACGGATTAGCAAACTAGGGTCAAACTTGCATGCAGATTTTGACCATAAAGAAATTACTTTTTAACCTACCACCCAAAACTTAAACCCCTCTTTCACAATACATGCATGGAAAGAAACTACTAACCTTTTTACTGATGTTTGGTGTAGATCCTCCATTGCGCTTTGCCCGCTTACTTGCACTGCTCCTTCCAAAGATAATCTTGCAATGAAGACAAAACACTATGCATGCATGCTACTTTTCTACTTGAAGGTTAGAAATTAAGCATAAATTAAACAAATCATAGATAACTCATGCATTGGGACGGGAAAAGTATTCTTTTATTATTTTCAAAATGAATCAACTTACAATCAAAGTCGAGACCGACCACCGCTCCTTGATCCTGATCCTGGGCTCCTCCTCTTCTTTTGTCCTCCAACTGCTTTACATTAATTCTCTTTAGGATTGAGGAAAGGCTAAAGGGTTGGGACAATGGATTCAACAAATGGGCAGAGTTTCTTCGCTATATTTTTCCTCCTCCAAATGGTACCCCTACCCCTTTTTTTATAGACTAGAAGGAGCTAGGGTTTTGGATGAACTTTTGGCCATGCATGGCTGGGAGTTTCAGTTAACTGACCCATAGCTTTTTGTCCCATCGGAAACTTTCCTATTTTTGTGTTTTGTTAGGTAAACGCGGGCTGTAGTAGGCCTACTAGCATTCACACGCATGCAGTAGTGGGTTAGGGCACATGTACCTTGACCCAAGAGGATTTTCAAAGAGGTTTTTCAGTAGATGTTTTAGCAATGAAGGGATATGAGTTGGCCTGATGCCAAGTAAGCATGTGTGGTGCAATTTAGGGTTATAACACCAGCTCAAAGAAGATAAAGAACGATCCTATGAGCAGATCTCGGCCCGAGGGCTGATAGGTCTGCGTTAGTGTGGTATCAAAGCTTGACTCTATTTGTATACTTCAGATAGGGAAAGCAAGAAATAAAATCTCATCCATGCCACCGAGAAGAAGAGACAGGAAAACACTCGATCCTCCATAGGAAAGGGAAATGCCAAGAGGAAGGGGTAGGCAGGTGCCAAATCCAGCCATGGAAAGAGAGATGTGTGACATGCATGCCATTATTGAGGACATGGAGACAACACAAAGGCACATAGCTGGTGTTGGAGATGTCAGTAATTCCAAAAGTGAAAATGAAGCTAGACATGAAGGAGAAGAAGTCACAGCAGAAGATGCAGCAAATGAATACCTGATTAGGGTTGTTGCAAGAATGGGTGCTAAGGCAAAAATGGATATTCCATTATATGAAGGAAACCTGGATGTTGAAGAGATTCTAGGCTAGATTAGAGCTCTGGACACATATTTTGACTATGAAGATGTCGAGGAAGACAAAAAGGTCAAACATGTTGTCACAAGACTTAAAGGACATGCAGCATTGTGGTGGGATGAACTACAAGCTAATAGACGCTGCAAAGCCAAGCAGAAAATCAAGATTTGGGACAGGATGATCGCAAAGATGAAGGCAAAATTCATTCCTAGGGATTACCAGATTACTTTGTTTCAGAGAATGTAGAATTTGAGACAGAAGCTGATGTTAGTGAAAGAGTACACTAAAGAATTCTACAGGCTGAACATCAGGGTAGGACATCGTGAAAGTGATGATGAAAAGGTTGCTAGGTACATGAATGGTCAGAGATACGACATTCAGGATGAGATGAGCATGATGACCATCTAAACGGTGGAAGATGCTTATCATATGGCTCTAAAAGCTGAAGAGAAACTGAGCCAAAAATAAGGTCAAAGAGGCCGAGGCAGAAGTCAAGCCAGAGGCAAATCAGTTGCCCAGGATAGAAATCAGAAACCCAAGGAAGAGTGGAAGAAACCTTAGACTCATACTGAGAGAGGTGGAAGCTCACAGAGGGGGCAGTATACTGAACATAAAGGTCAGTATGTTGATGTAAACATTTTTCCTTGTACCAGAGGTAGAGGAAGAGGAAGAGGTCGAGTGGTGAAATGCTTCACATGCAGAAAGGTCGAACATAAATCTTATGAATGTCTAGATAAGAAGAAATAAGGTGGTGAAACTCACATTTCCGAAGCACAAAGAAGAAATGTTGAGGCAGAGGATGTTGAAGGCGGAAGATCGTTGATGATTCAAAAAGTTCTCTTAACGCCAGAGAAGGAGGTGGAGAGTTTGGTCCAAAGGAACAGACTTTTTCAGACCGCTTGCAAGACCAAATACTTGGCATACAAATTCATCGTGGATAGTGGTAGCATAGATAATCTCATTTCTACAGATATGGTAGAAAATATAGAGCTGGATATGATTGAACATCCGAGCCCATATAGAGTTTCGTGGCTACAAAAAGGACATCAGGTAAATGTCACTAAACAATGTTTAGTTGAATTTAAAATAGGAGGGTATAAAGATGAAATACTCTGTGATGTTATTCCCATGGATGTTTGTCATCTATTGTTGGGTAGACCGTGGCAATATGACATAAATGTGATTCATGATGGGAGGAAGAACACATACACCCTAGAGAAGAATGGCAGAACTCGCATGTTGCTTCCAATCAAATATAAGGAGGTGAAACCTGAAGTAAGCAACAATGTACTTCTCATGAGTGGGAAGGAACTTCTTACAGAGGTTAAGAAGAAGGAGGAACCACAATTCATTGTGGTCAGGAAACCTAAGATTGTTTTAACCAGTACAAGGGTAGATGATTTACCAGAAGAGGTTTAGAAACTATTGGAAGAGTTTGCTGATATAGTAGTGGATGAACTACCTCGTTCATTGCCACCGATTAGAAGTGTGAGTCATCATATTGATCTCATACCTGGAGCTAGTTTACCAAACAAAGCAGCGTATAGATTGACACTATAGGAGAATGAAGAATTCAAAAGACAGGTCTAGGATTTAATGGACAAAGGGTTGATTAGAGAAATCTTGAGTCCATGTGTTGTTCCAACAGTGCTCAGTCTGAAGAAAGATGGAGGCTAGAGGATGTGTAATAACTCGAGAGTGACCAACAATATAACCATCAGGTACAGATTTCCATTACCAAGAATGGATGATTTGATGGATTTCTTAAGTGGGGCCAAATTTTTTTCGAAGATTGATTTGAAAAGTGGATATCACCAGATTCATATGAGAGAAGGTGATGAATGGAAGACAACCTTCAAGACTAATGAAGGGTTGTATGAATGGCTTGTCATGGTGTTTGTCTTAACGAATGCACCGAGCACATTCATGAGGTTGGTGAACAAAGTCCTCAAGGAGTTCATCGGAAAATTTGGCATAGTATACCTTGATAACATACTGATTTTCAGTAAAACAGAAGCAGAGCATCTAAAACATTTGGCCACGGTGATGAACAGATTACAGCAAGAGAAGTTGTTGATAAACATGAAGAAATCCTCATTCATGAAGACAGAGCTCATTTATTTGGGTTTTTTTATTTCTGCAGATAAATTGAGGATGGATCCAGATAAGGTGGAGGTAATTAAGAATTGGCCATCACCGAAGAGTATATTTGAGGTGAGAAGTTTTCATGGATTGGCTAGTTTCTACCAGAAGTTCATCAAGAATTTCAGTGGAATTAGTGCACCGATGATGAACACAGTGAAGAAGAGACATGAGTCTTTTCACTGGATAGAAGAGGCTGAGAAAATCTTCAATTTGTTGAAGAAGAAAATCACGGAACAACCAATTCTGGTGTTGCCGGATTTTAAAAAGACATTTCAAGTAAAATGTGATGCAAGTGGATTTGCAATAAGGGTAGTATTGAGCCAAGAAGACATGACAATAGCATACTTCAGCAAGAATTTGAATGAAGCAAAAGTGAAATATTCCACTTATGACAAGGAGTTATATGCTATTATTCAGGCATTGAAGAAATGGAGACACTACTTAATCCCGAAGGAGTTTGTCTTATACAGTGACAATCATGCTTTGTAATTTGTGACTCAACAAGAGAAGTTGAATCAAAGACATGGTAAATGGGTTGAATACATGCAGAAATTTACTTTTGTAATCAAGCATATTTTTGGAACTGCTAACAAAGTTGTTGATGCTTTAAGCAGGAAATGTTTGTTGTTGCAGGAGTTCAGAGTCAAAACACTGGGTTTTGATGATCTCAGGAACATGTACAGAGATGATCCAGATTTTAAAGAAGTGTATGAAGCAACTAAGAATCCAATTCTCATGGAAAAAACCCAATGGATGGAATACATGATCCAGGAAGGATTATTGTTTAAGAGTAATCAACTTTGTATTCCAAAATGCTCCATGAGGGAGAATCTGTTGAAAGAGAAACATAGTGGAGGATTGGCCGGGCATTTTGGTCATGACAAGACATTCTCAAAGGTAAATGAGTCATATTTTGGCCAAGAATGAGAGAAGACGTCAAAATATTCATGGATAGATGCAGAATTTCTTAACATTCAAAAGGAAAGAGGCAGAATGCAGGCTTTTATCAACTGTTACCCATACCTAAGAGGTTGTGGGATGCAGTCAGCATGGACTTCATATTGGGGTTGTTGAGAAAACAAAGAGGGTTTGACTCAATCTTTGTAGTGGTAGATAGGTTTTCTAAGATGGCACACTTCATACCATGTCAGAAAACTAGTGACGCAACTCACATTGTGAATCTGTTTTTCAAAGAGGTCATTCGACTTCACAGCTTACCAAGGAGCATAGTTTCGGATCGATACACCAAGTTCGTGGGACACTTCTAGAGAACCTTATGGAAAAATCTAGGAAAAAACTTGTTGTTCAGTTCAGCTTATCATCCTCAGATGAATGGATAGACAAAAGTTGTGAACAGAAGTTTGGGAGACTTGTTGAGGAGCTTGGTGACAGAACACCACAGTCAGTGGGACAACATTCTTCCATAGGAGGAATTTGCTGATAATGATTCAATCAACAGAAGCATAGGGCAGAGTCCATTCCAATTTTTTTATGGGATGCAACCACGAGGAGTTTCAGAATTGAGAGATTCAGAACATAATGCAACTAGGAGTGCTAGTGCAGAGGATTTTGCAGAGGTGATGAAGGAAATTCACAACCAGGTGAAGGAGCAACTGCAGAACTCGAGCCAAGAATATAAGTGCAGAGCAGATCAACAAAGGAGACAACTTCAATTTGAGGTTGGTGATTTGATTCTGGCACATCTGAGAAAGGAAAGGTTCCCGAAGGGGACATATAACAAACTAAAGATGAAGAAGATCGGACCATGTAAGGTCTTGAAGAAATTTGGGGCAAATGCTTATGAGATTGAATTACCTGATGGGATCAGAATTTCTCCAATATTTGATGTCTCAGATTTGTACCCATACAAATCAGGAACAAGTGATGAACAACCAGAGGTTTAGTGGACTAAGAAGATGCCAGTTACAGAGAAGCCACAGATGGAAATCATACTGGACAAAAGAGTTAGCAAAAGGACCAGAAGAAGGAAATATTTTGAATACTTGGTCAAGTGGAAGGGACATCCAGTTCAAGATGACAGCTGGGAGAATGAAGCAGAGATAAAAATGCATGGACAGACCATGCGAGATCTCATGGACAGGAGCCCATGAAAATTTTCAAGCGAGGGAGTATGATGCAGGACCATCGTCAACAACAAGCGAGCGTGGGACAAATGCCGATTCATTTTGGCACATGATGAATTGTTTGAAATGTTTTGAAGTGGATACACCAAACTTAAATGAGACAATTAATAAAGGGCATACTTGTAGATTGTAATTATACCTTGAGCATCCCACTCTCATCTGAAGGACTAAGAGGCATTTATGCTAGTAAATGTAAGTAGGTAGCTTTGAATTCTTAGATTAGACAGTTTAGGAGACAGAGGGAAAACATATATAGACACCCTCACTTGTATCATTGTAACATTAGCAGTATAATCAATCAAGAGAGCATAGAGAAGAAGAAGCAGAGAGTTGTGTAGAGTAAAAACCCATGTACAAAAGTTCTATATTAATACAAAGATCTTTAGTTCAGACTCATGGTGTTCAATTGCTTTCTGTGTTTGTACATGCTGATTGATATATGTTGGTTTACTCTTTGTTATGAATTTTCTTTGATGTGTGAATGGATGATTTCATATTTAATGTTTGAAATCTGAAGAGAGGGAGAGTAAGGAAATGAGTTTCAATTGTTTCTCTGTCTGAGCAAGAGTTTTCCTGCAAGGAGTGCAGTGAAATTGTTCGCAAGGTGTGCATTGACAGAAGTCAAAGTTCATCTCTGCAAGCTCAGGAGGGATAAAATTGTTCTCATTCTCGTAGAAGTGCAAGTTAAGAACAGGAGCCGTGCAAGGACTACGCAGGCTGAATGAAGTCTCAGAGTTACAACCTGAGCAAAATTGTTGAAAGACCGTTGTCACAGGGAGTGCACAGAGTCAAAGAGGTTCAAACACTTAGAAGTATTTGAAGAATTTCTACAAGGAGTGTGTGCAGGAGTCTTCTTGAAGACTCAAGTTGTGGAGAAAGATCAAAAGGGATAGAGTCTTCGAAGTTGTCGAAGAGAAGCTCAAGAGGGCTAGTGCCTTGAAGTGTTGTAAGAAGGTGTAACGACGTTGTTTTGTAGGTGGATGAGTTTCATGGAAAAAAACTTTGTTCATTTCATAAGAATCATCAAGAAGAAATTGGACGGTTGGAATTCTCCATGGAGAATTCACGAAGTCCCGAGAACCGTCATATCGTGTAGAGGAGCAAGGGAGTTATGGTTTAAAATCTTTACATCAAGATTCACGAGGTTGCGAAAGGCAAAGTCGTGAAACCGCGAAAGAATCTAAGTCATCCATTAGAAGGAGGACACATGTTGCGAGATCACTGTATCAGGGATTCAGACATCGAAGGTCAAAAAGAGAAGTCCTTCAACTTCGCGAGTAGCGAAGTTGTGAGAGAATCGCAGCCATCCATTTAAGGAGGACAGGTGGCAGAGATCAAGGGATCTCGCAAACTCTGAGGTTTGCAAAGTGAGAGCCCAAAGATTGGGTGCTCCAAGTTGAAAGTGGAAAAATTGCGAGGAGCTAGGATAGCCATAGGATCTGAGCCAATAGGGGTCATTGGATCACTCACGTAATCTCATTTCAGGGTTTCGTGAGTTGAAGAGCCGAAAGCTTAGCATCAAGATTTGTAAAATCGTGAAGTCTAAAACTCCAAAAAGGTGGGAAGTTTCGCTGTGGGACCCGTGTTGATGATGTGTCAGAATTTCGGCATTTTGACATATCGGCAGAAAGGAAGTCGAGACATTTGTCTCGAAAGTCCCGAAGTTGCAAGTTGCGATAAGGAGTAGCGAGGAGTTTAGTGTCTTGACACTTCGGGTGTTGGGGTACAAAGGAGGTAGCGCTTCAGGAAGCGAAGTTGTGAAGTGTCGAAGCTGGGCACGAGGGACATGTGGCAGAACCACAAGGTGGGCCCAGGAAATAGACAGGTGAACACATGTCACTTACTGGAAGGAGTCAATAATCCATTGACATCTCGCGTCTTAGGGATTCGCGAGATAAGAGCACGAGAGCTCGACATTGAAACTTGTGAAGTTGCGAGTAGCGAGAACGCGAGGAGAAAAGTCAACATTTCTTCTCGAGGTTTCGTGAAGGGAAGGTGCCAAGATTGGACACTCGAACTCATGAAGGTGCAAGTAGCGAGAGGTGTTAGTGCTTAGACTAGCTAGTGGTCATGCAAGGAAGGCGCTGACAGAGGAAGAGCCATACTCGTATCGGCATTTCGGGTATCGCGAGATTGGAAGGGAAGAGTCGGGAGCCTTGACTCATGAACTCGCAAGTGGTGAGTAGTGACAATAACTTTTGGAATTGGGCCTTGGTCATAGCGCTATGGTTGCACGAAAGGGTGGATCTTGTGTCTAGTTCTATTTGCACAAGAGATCTTCTAAAAGGACCTATGGATTGATTGAAATTGAGATTCCAGCAGGGAATCGAAAGAGCCGATCTAACTCAAAGAAGATAAAGAATGATCCTGTGAGTGGATCTTGGCCCGAGGGCTGATAGATCTGCATCAGATAATAATCATATATTCACAAGATATCGATAGGATGAGAAAGGAGTATTTCTATTAATAATTGATCATTAGAAGTATCAACATTACAGACTTTCGTGTCAGCATGGTTCAAAACCAAGAAACCAAGTTCCTTCCAACTGGGTCTCCACCACTTCAATCCTCCACCAAAGGCAAGTTCATAGCAAAGAGGTAATGAGGTCCTCAACAAAATAAGGAAAGAGCTTGGGGGCTGAACACTATGTTCAGACTTGAGGGAAAAAGGGATGCAGACTCAATATGAAGTAATTTCTCCAGAGTAACTTTGCTCTCAAAGTTGAATTCTTTCTCCTCTTTTTCCATAGCTCAAAATTGTGCTCTTATAGCCTCCAAAATGAAACTGAAGGGCCCAGTTGCGACGTTTCTAGTATATGGAGGGCCAAATATCAGAGATCTTATGTCGTGACATGGAAACCCGATCTTATTTTGTCTGGCACAAATCCCGATATACACGATCTATAGTGGAGCATCAAGCATATACGCATCTTGCAAAGTAGTTAGGGAGTGTATATGTGGATATATATATATATATATATATTGGCTCTGGATTTATCATAAATGAGTTGATAAGTCTACATAGGGAAATGGAAAAAGGCCCTCTGTGCAAGATAGTAATGGTGAGGCAAATCTTGCTATAAAATCATATCATTTTCAATGATATATGGTGCGCCACATAGTTCCTCACGGTTGAGGAAATATGGATTTGCGAAGTTGGAGGACCCTCAAAGAATCATCTAGAAGTTCCTAGAAGGTCAACAAAGAAGTTAATTATTCTATAAGATCCTAGAAATTCATCAAGAACTTTTCTAGTCAAAGTGGTTGCAACTAGAAGTTAATTATGGGTAAAGTTGTTGCAAAAAGAAAATAATTAAAAATAAATTAGTTGAAAAAATAAACTCTAAGTTTACTAAATATGGGTAAAGTAGTTGTAACAAGAAGGTGGGTTATCCCTAAAAGAAGGAAGATGGGTAAAACAGTTACAATATGGCCCCTAAAGGGAGGCACTTGGGAATTATAAATAAGAGATCAAGAGACTCCCATTAGCACCTGTTGAGCACATTGAATATCTATCTTGTGAAAGGTTATTGGCAAGTACTCATTGAAATATGTGAGGTAGCTACATAAATTCAATAGTTTTATAGCTTCAATAGTTTCGTAGCCACATGTTTTGGTAGTGGAAAATATTTTGTAGTTTTGTAGTCACGGTAGTTCAGTAGCGACAAAAATTCAATAGTGATGTATCTGCGGTAATTTTGTAGTTGCAGGTTTCAATAGTCAAAGAAATTTGATAGTTCTATAGCCATGGTAGTTTTGTAGCCACAGGTTTCAGTAGCGACAAAAATGCAGTAGTTTTGTAGCCATGGGTATTTTTGTAGACGCATGTTTTGGTATCTACAAAAAAGTGGTATTTCTAGTAGTTGTGGGTGGTTTTGTAGCTGTAGGTTTCAGTAGCTACAAAAAGTGGTAGTTCCGGTAGTTGTAGGTGTTTTTGTAGCCACAGGTTTCGATATCTATATAAAGTGGTCATTTCGGTAGCCATGGGTGATTTGGAAGATATAGAAAGTTGGCAGTTCAGTATTTCCATCAGAGTTGCAGATTGGAATTGTTCTAGTTGTTGCATGGTATCGTACAGGTCTTGACAATGCCACAACAAGATTTCCACAAGATTAAAGGTATGTATATATGCATATTTTGAAGGTCATATATTAGTGATGGTATGGTGTATGTTAAGGTTATATCTTGGTAATGTTATGGCTCATATTGATGGAATGGCTTGGTGTTGGAAGTAGAACAAATTGGAAAGAAAGGCTATTTTTGGAAAGAAGGCATGCACGAGGAAAGCGACAGCTGGAAAGAAGAGAAGCACACGCACATGCATGGAAGACCTAACGACATTAGGGTTAGGGTTTTTGCAATACATTGTAATGGATGACAAACCAGAAATGTATAAATATAGATACCTAGGTCTCATAGAGAGAGATAGATGCGATAAAATGGATGTGATGTGATATTTTTGTTGTATGATATAATTTTGTAAGCTATTGAGCTAGAGAGGAATGAGGAGGGTAGATATTAAGGGTTAGATTGCAGGATGAGGAGCCTGGTGCAATCTAGTCTGCCTCATAATAGATCTCAACCTGACTGAGAAGAGTTGTAAAGAACGCAATGTTGTAGTTTTGGATCCACTATAATAACATATCTAAGAGCCAGATCTTTGTGGATGTAGCCCAAGTGGGGGTGAAACATGGTAAAACCTTTGTTATGTGATTGAATGCATCTGTTTCTTTATTGTCTTTAGTAGTTATTGATATGCTAAATTAATGAGTTGTTATATTTCTTGCATAATCGTAAATGACAATGTATTGTGTTAACAAGTTAAAATAGGAATCTCAACATACAGTTCTCATATCCCCACTCAATCTTGGGTTGCAAACACATAAGTATTGTAGCCACCCAGTAAGACTATCTCGGGTGAGACGGCGCAATGCACTCTGTGCACTGCATTGCCTTCTAGTTTACGAAGAGGGTCGATAGTTTTAGAGGCTTTGTTAAAACCTAGAATAGACATGAACCCAGGGTAAATCAAGTGTATTGTAAACTCATATAGAGGAATAGTAACCAACAAATGGTTATGTTGTTGTTGGTTGGAATAGTAGAGGATTGAGTAGACAGGGCATGTTGAAACATCTGTTAAAAGATATGTAACATTTGCAGAAGATGGCTCAAGAGGATACTGAAGTGGAAGAGAAGGTGAAAAAGAGTGAGCCACTAGAAGGGGATGTTGAGACCATGGAATACCACAAAAGAAGAGATCAAAATATGGTTGAAAACAAAAGATTTGTATTTTGTGCATAAAGATAACAAAAACCCTAGAGTAACACCGCACAAATATCTTGAGAAATACGTGTTTACTAATTTGCATGAAGTTTTTTTTCTGTGATTTTCCATACTTATTGCAGGAGTGGATACTAAGGTTGAATGATAACCATGCAAAGAACCAGATCTGACAGTTAGAGTGGACCCCAGTACAAATTGAGCAGTTACGACAAGTGAACAAAAAATTCACACATGTAGTAGATTATTTTCTCAACAGTATTGTAGCAGGTTTTATAACAGAGTTTGTAGTAGATACAGTGAATTTGTACAATGCAGCGGAGTAATATTTTATTTGTGGGTCTTGAGGAAGGTATATTAGATCGCTGTATACTTCTATTAAGATATTGCTATACAACAAAGGGGTAATGACAATGGAGTCAGACAACTAAACTTCCTTGCATGCATGGGGGAAGGGGGGGAGCACTAACATAAAGAGGATAAATGGAAGGAGGAAATGATAAGGGAAAGAAGGAGGAAACCTTGGACCCAATCATGATGGATGACAACTAGATCAAGCAGATCATGGAGACAGGTGGAAAGATGCATAGTGGAGTACCCTACCAATACAAGGTGAATAACAAGAAGAGATTTGTAGCCACAAGGGAAGGCTTGGCAAGTGATGAGGAAGAGGTAGAGGATATCTAGGCTGTAAAGAAGATTGAGTAAATCCTGTGAGAAACATATGAGAGGAAGACGAGAGGTCCAAGAATGGGAAAAGAAGGAAACAATCCTATCCATATTAATGTCAGTTTGGAACCCATAAACCCATATTCGACTAATACAGCAAAGAGAACACCATCATTTAGACAACCGAATTTCAAGAGAAGAAAGACAGGAGGAAGTACATCTACACAAGGCACAACAACTGGAGGGGCCAGTTCAGGAAGCACTAGTCAAGTATATAAACCATTTGGAGGTAGTAGTTCAACGTTCATAATGGCAGGACAAGATCCCACCATCAGGTTACCAGAATTTAAAGGAGAAGCATTGGAGGACCTGAAAAAACATTTGTTCATTTGTGAGAAGATTTGGGAAGAAAAACAGATCACATATGGAAATACTAAACTAGAAAATCTAGTGATTACACTAAGGGATCGCACATTGGATTGGTATATGAGTTTAGCTACAAACAATCCACCAGGGACAACCAGAACAATTGCAGACATTAATAAACTGTTGATAAATGAGTTCTATAAGCCAAGTTCAGAAGATCAGTACATGAACGAGATGATATAAATAAGAAAAAAGACAACAAAATCTGTATGGGAGATTGACTAGAGATTCAAGTGACTGAAGGGAAAGTTGAAATATCTCATAACCGATATGCAACACAGGCACCTATTTGTCAATTCACTGCTACCACACTTAAAATATCCATTGTGACAACATAAGTTTCAGACATAGGTAGAGGATCTATAGGCAAACTTGCAAATGGAAGAAAACCAATATCAATAGATGAATCCAGCCATCGAATAACTGAAGGGGGATTTGAAGAACTTAACGTTCCAACTAAACTAGAATAAAAGTAAGGAAAAACGAGAATTGGTTTGGTGTACCAAATGTAGGACGGAAGGACACCACAAGAATGAATTTCCAACATTCATGTAGTATATGGTATCAAGAATTCCAAATCCATTACCTACAGGAGGACTATGGTGAGAAATTTGTAAGAAATCAGTTCATGACCCATATCACTTTCCAATGATGCATAAATACTAGACAGTATGAAAGAGTTCATATTGCAACTTTTGCAAGTCAATGGGCAAAGATGAAAAAGATTGTAGAACCATGGATTTGATGTGAGAGAGGACATCAGATGCATATAGAGTGCAGGAAAAAATGATGACTAGAAAAGCCACACCACAATTTAACCAAGTTCCAGCTCCATACAACACTACGCAGTAGTAGTATAATACTGCGCAGAAAACATATAATACTTCACAACCACAGTACAACACAACACAACCTCAGTACAATACCACACAGTACAATCATGTGCCTTAGTATAATGCGCCAAGAGGAGATCGAGCGGGATACAGAGGTGGAGGATGAGCGAGAGGAGGTTTTGGAAGAGGTAGTGGACCAATGGTATGTCACAATTTTCAACAACCGTGACATTATGAAAGGGAATGTCCACTTCCACCATGATATGGAAGAATGTCTGACACTATTAGTAAAGATCCAGGAAAAGAGAAATCAGAACAACTAGAATGTTTAGTGGATTTCAACCGAAGAAAGGGATCAGGGAAGGAACATCATAGTTACCCCCAGAGGAGATAAAATAGGAAACAATGCAGTCTGATAAAATCTAGTACAACACATGTGGGTGAATAAGAACGCCAAACCAATGAAGCAGTTCGAAGCGCAGGATGAGAAGGAGATATTTAAGAAAGCTAAACAAGAATTTTAGAAAGATGAAATTGTGTTGACTTCAACTCTGCAGCAAAGAAATGAAGCGCCAGAGTATGAGATGCCTCCATTGTTGGATCATACCAAAGAAATGCAACTAATGGGACAAGTAAGTACAATCAAAGGATTTTTGAAATCATGCGTAAAAGTATTGAATGATCCAATAGTTGTTAAAATACTACAAAATATATTAGAAAAATGTAGCATAGATGCAAAAGGAAAACTATTAAAAAAATAGTCAATCACCTACATACAAGGAGAAGAACAAGTAGAGATTTTAGGCTGAATGCCAACATCAAAGATTTCAACATGGGATATATCATACTAGATCTAGGTTCTGACGTCAATGTACTACCAAAAAAGACATGGAAATGTATGGGAGAGCCCACATTAGGATATTGACTTGTCCATCTGAAACTAGAAAACCAACACAAAGTCCTACCAATTGGTTGACTTAAAGGAGTGACAATAGACCTGGATGGATTGCACACTAAAGCATACTTCGAAGTGATGAAAATAGTGGATGACACAACACCATATCCAACATTGCTTGGCTTGGATTGGGCGTTCGACAACCAGGCCATAATCAACTTAAAGACCCCAAAAATGACATTTGAGTCAGGAGAGTACAGTTTCATTGCATGATTCATATGAATATCAGTTTCCACCCACCTTTTCCAACTGGCTCAAAACAGTTTTTGGACAATTTTGGCAATTTACTATTTTTAGCAGTTTTAACTTTCAGGGCCATTTTGAGGGCCTAAATGAAGGTTTTTCAGGATTGATATTATCAATGATATCCTAAGGCATGATTGATCCCCCAAAATTAATATCCATGAATATACCTTTCCAACGGGCTATCACACGCCTAAAACGAAGATCGTATGCAAAAGTTACGACCGCAGGAAGTTGATGTACTAACTTACCCAAATAGGGCCCACATGACTTTTCGCTTCATCTCCTAGGGTTAGGTTTTTGGATGTCTAGGGTTTTGGGCATTCTTGTTTAATGTAAAATTCCTTCAAATCCTCATTTTAATCTTCTTCTTATGAATGTGCGCAACCGTCACATCTCTTCTCAGAGATAAGCTACCACCATTCTAGCAAGCTTGTTTCCGCTGCATTTTACAGCTTCAGCTTATTTTGTTATTGAATAGAAAACTAGTTTTACTGTATATCTGTTATTTTTTGTTAAGAACCTATTAATAATTTGTATTCATTTCTTTCTACTCATAAAATATGGATCAGTGGTATCAGAGCGGTCTTCTCCTTGTCATCTTAATGCATGTCCCCAACGAGGTCGGAGTACAAAGAGTTGGGTCTCAAGCTCGTTTCTCTTGAGGACAAAAGCTCTCACACACCCAAGAGACCTCTCATGGAAGGAGAAAATAAATATGATGGGATAGGAGATCCTTTCAAACTATTGATTGAGGAATCCCTCACGCAATAGATGAATGATATGATGGATAGTTTCGTGCAAATCCTTCAGTGGATACCAACAAGTGATGCATCTTCTTCGAACGGAGGCACCGCCCCCTTCAAGATACGAATAAACTTTGATATTTCTATATTTGAAGGTCAAATATATGCATATGTTATAGACAAATGGTTGAATCTACTAGAAGGGTATTTTTCTGTCCATAACTTTTCGAATAGAGAAAATATTACTTTTGCACTCCTCAAAGCCATTCCCCATGTCAAAGATTGGCGGGAAACTTTCTGTGAGAAAAAGGAAACAGAGGAAACCTCATTATTTTCAATCACGGCTACCTAGGAATCCTTCAGGGATTCTATTAAGGAACAATACTACCCTGTCGGAAGTTATGATGACCTGTATACCAAATGGTCCACACTGCAGCAAGAAAGAGACCAAGCAGTGCTAGATTTCACAAATATCTTCCATACCTTGCGCACTAAGATGGGTATCAAATATTTGGAGTGACATATGGTGCTCAAGTATCGCGATGCTCTGCATAGATACATCCATATTGAAATGGAATTTATGGACATATTATCCTTGGGCGCGGCCTACCGATATGCCGTCAAAATCGAGCAGAAGTTCAAACAAAAGATGCGGCAATTTGGGCCTAGGAACCCGTCACAACAAAAGCCAGGAAAGGGCAGCCCCAACCCATAGAACAAAGGATAGAGAAAATATGGATAGTATCAGGACAACTAGTCAAAGCTACAAGAAAATAAGGATACTGAAAAGACAACAAAAGATATTGGGAAGTGGTGCGACTTCCATAAGAGCCCTTGGCATAAAATTGTTGGTTGTCGCTCAAAGCATTCACTAGTGGTTGAAGTGAAAGCCTTTGAATCAGATGCAAATTCTGACTCTGAGCCAGAACCAGAAAGGGGAGTATGGATCATTGATGCAGAACCTAGTACCACCGTTTCTACCACCAATCTCTGGCCTTGTGAACCAGACGAGCCAAAAGAAGGAGAGCGCCTCTTCCATTCAAAGATGTGGGTAAAAGGCACCCCACTTCACTTCATCGTTGATAGTGGTAGCCAGAAGAACCTTATCTCAGCAGAGGTCACCAAGCAGCTGGCCCTGCCAACAACATCACACCCACAACCTTACACCATTGGATGGCTCTGCCAAGGAAGCGATCTCTGCATCAGCCAACAGTGTCGACTGTCGTATGGCATCAAGCCCTTCAAAGATGAGGTATTGTGTGATGTTGCTCCTCTCGAAGTTTGTGATGTTCTTTTGGCCCAAACTCATTTATGGAAACATCATGTTGTATATGATTCTAGGCCTCATAATGTTATTATTACTTTGAACATGAAATTTTACAGGATACTCTAGGTAGTCCCACCTAGTGCTATTTCCTTGATCTCTGCTAAGAAATGCAAGAAGGTCATCTCTCAGATCGGGAAGTTTGTCTTCTTCATGATTTTCTCCCAGAATAAGAGAAATATCACAGCCACATCTATTGTCTCTGCGGTTGACCTCTCCATACAACAGAAGAAAGTAGATAAGGTCATGGAAGAATACTCGGATATATTTTCCTCACCTACAGGGGTACCTCTGCACTGCCAGGTCAAGCATGTAAGGTCTCTTCCCACAGAGCCTTATAAAACACAAGTTAAAATAGAGAATAGATAAATGTTATCCTGTACTATGTAATCTTCAACATTTAACCATAATTTATTCAGAAGAAATTTAAATTTATTAACAACATGAAAATAAATTACATAACAATCACATAACATAGCATATCTAGCATCTTAATGATAACCACCTAAAATCAATAAAATACCTACCTCTGTCTGATCTTGTTTCACCAATATTCATCTGTCCTCGCTGTTGCTCTGCCCAAACTCTGCCTAGAACCGAATCTTTCCTCCCTTCCAGTTAGGAATAGAGCCTATTCATCTCCCTAGCTCTAGAATTCCATGAGGATTTCTAGCCCCCAAGCCCAAAACTCCTAGCAACCTAGTGCACCCTTGTAACAGTCCACCCAAACTCCAAACTAGAAAAATATCCCAAATAGAAATTACAGTCCCTGCTCTCAAAATGCTCTCTTTCCCCAAAATTTCAAAAGTCCTTCTCTCGAATGCCTTTGCCCCCTCATATCCTCCTCACATTCTCTGCCTCCTCCTTCATTTAATGCCACCCACCTTATCCCTCCATTTAATACCCTATCCCTCCATTCAATGTTTTATCACTTCTTACGAAAATTTTCTAATAATAAATTAAAAGTTATTAAGCCTTTAATTTGTTACCCCAAACATTAAATGTGTTAATTAATCAACATACATTAAACAATAATTAATTAATTAATTAATTAATTAATATTATTAATAATTAATCATTACTTAACTAATACATATTAGGATAGTTAATTATTTAATTAACTATACTTGACAAACCTTAAGCAACTATTTAACTAGGGTTGTTACATACACCCACCCTTCAGGAAACTTCGTGCCGAAGTTAAAGTATTTTATGATACACGGGAAAAGAAACATGGTTCACACATTCCTAGCAAATAACTGACATTTATTAGTAAGTAAGCCAAGAAACTCATACATAATAGTGTACATGTGCAAGAAATGCATGTGTAGCTAGTACATACAAGTCTCGTTCATGTACTAATATCAATAACTATCATCTTTATAGTAATTTCCATATGCATCCAATCCATTCAACAAGACTATTCATTTTATAAAAGAAAATAAACCAATCAAATGTTTGTGAAATCCTTTAATTATAATTATCTAGCTCAACAATGTTATTTAGACAACTGTATTTTAGTTACATAATTATGAATATTCATATATATATATATACATTTTCTTTTCAGAAGGAAAACAATAAGTTCCAACATAAGACAAATCTCCATACACTCTCAACTATTTCTACTCATCCTTCCTCCCTAACTTACTTCCATCTTTCATTCCTATCCTTCCTCTGCTGGACTATCTTGGAGCGTCAACTATATTGACCTAAATCCAAATAGAACTTGTAAGAGGAAGTGTCACTATCTTGACCAAGCTTCCCCAATAGGAAACTGACAGTCATCATCACACGTCTAGGGGAGTGTGAGATAACATTGTCCTCTCATGACTTCAGGTTTCGGAGGATATATTGTGGGAAATGCCTCCACCCCTCCTAACAGGACTAGGGTCCACACCCTACAATGGAATATATAGTGGCACTATGTTGCTGGGAATTTTTTCATCATCTATTCGGTTTTGGGCAGTCTCACCACCTGAAATCCTGCAGTGGTCCACATATCATAGCAATGCATCCAAACCAATATAATTTCACATACAAAGATTCATACCATATTGTTTCTCGGCTAGTGGTCATGACATCCACTTTCATCATCATCATCCCTTGTCTTTTTCATAGCCCATAACCTGTAGATTAGTCTGAAACACAAACTCATACATTTCTATGCATTATCATGATGTAATTGCATACAACCATAATTTTGATTCGGTATCTGCGTACCAAAAACTTTAACATCAAAGTTTTCAAGTTAGAAATAGATCTCATAATATTCCATAATCCAATTGATGACACCTATTCATAAAATTATCATTTACAAAATAGATTGCATCATATCCAACATCATTCTAATAGCATTTAAACCTTCATAGGATTCTCATTCACACACTATGTCGCATCATATCCATCATCACCAATAACAATTAGACATTCATAGAATTTACATTCACATAGTAGATCACATCATATCCATCATCATCAATAACATTTAAACATTCATAAATTTTACATTCTCACAATATATCGCAGCATATCCATCACTATCCAAATACATTTAAACATTCATAAAGATTCATACGTCTTAAAAGTTCAAGTGTATCATTTAATAGTTTCACTGGTGAATTGAAAATAAAGGTGTGTAGGCCTCAGGTAATCCTGGCTGCCTAAGTCAAAAGGTGGTGTTACATACACCCAACCTTTGAGAAACATATTCTCGAGGTGGTCAAAAAAGTGAGGGATAATCTCATCGTAGTGTCTCAACATCTTCCCAAGTAGCAGATCCTGGACTATACTTGTCCCACTGAACCTTAACTTGGTCTACCAGATGGTTCCTGAGCTGTCAGACTCTACGGTCCAATATGCGTAACGGTTCTACCATGAGGGTTCCCATGTATGATAATTGCAATTCCTTCCAATTTAGCTTATGTGATTCATCAACAACATAATGACGTAGAATAGATACATGAAAAACATTATGATTTTTATGCAAGTGGGGTGGCAGTACGAGACGATAGGCAATAGGTCCATTTTTCTCTTGGATTTTGAATGGTCCTATAAATAGAGGTGACAACTTTGTCCCCTTACCGAACTGTATGGTACTCTTATTAGGCCTGATATGAATCAAAACCTAGTCTCCCACTTTATAACTTTGGTCGGTCCTGTGTGCATCTGCATGACTTTTCTACCTATCATGTGCTTCCTTTAGTCTCTGCCTAATCTAAATCACCTGTTCCTCCATCTCTTGAATCAATTTTGTCCCAACTGTTACTTAGTCTTCTAATCTATCCCAACTCAACAACGTTCTGCATGGCCTTCCATACAGAGTTTCGTAGGGTGGCATTCTGATGGAGCTATGAAAACTATTATTGTAGGCAAACTCTACCAAAGGTAGGTACTTCTCCCAATGGGTTTGATTATCCATGACATACATCTTGAGCATGTCTTCCATGACCTGACTTACTCTCTTGTTTTTCCCATCTATTTTGGGATGATAAGTTGTGCTTAAGTTCAACTAAGTCCCCAATGCTGACTGAAAACTTGTCCAAAACCTATAAGTGAATCTAGAGTCCCTATCTGAAATGATCTTTTTAGGTATCCCATGCAAATGGATGACCTCACTTACAAACACATGTTCCACATCAGTGACATTGTAAGTGTCTCTAACCAGAATAAAATGAGCACTCTTGGTTAACTTATCAACTATCACAAGAATGGCATTGTGTCTATGAGATGTGAGTGGCAACCCCACAAAAAAATCCATAGAAATGACTTCCCACTTGGACATAGGAACATCATGTGGTTTTAGGAGGCCTGCCGGGTGATGGTGGTCGTCTTTCACTTATTGACACTCTAGGCATTTGGTGATGAAATGGACTACATAGCGCTTCATTCATACCTAGAGGAAAAGCTTCCTCATGTCTGCGTACATCTTCTTCACACCCGGATGCACACAATAAAGTGCTCTATGGGCTTCCTTCAGTATGATGCTTCGAATATCCCCATCTTCAGGAATGTACATCCTTCCCCAATATCTCAATAGTCCATCTGCTTCCAAACTATATCCTTCATACTTTGGATTTAATTGCCTTCCACTCTAGAGGTTTGAAGTAACCTTTAGATAACAACTGTCTCCTTGGATTTGTGTCAACACACGTTCCCTCAAATTGACCTTTAAGGGTACCAAGGAGAAGACACATGGTCTCCTACTCAAGGCATCTGCAACCACATTTTCCTTTCCCTTGATGTATAAAATACCAAAATTGTACTCACTCATAAACTAACTCCATTGCCTTTACCTGGCATTCAGATCCCTTTGAGTGAAGAGATGTTTTAAACTTTGATGGTCCATTTTGAGCTCAAAGTTTCACCCCACAAGATAGTGCCTCCAAAGTTTCAGAGCTAGCATTACAGCTGCCAACTCTAAATCATGAGTAGCGTAAATCTTTTCATGTTTCTTCAACTTCCTTGATGCATAAGCTATCACTCCTCCATCCTGCATTAGCATGGACCCCAACCCTTGCTTCGAGGCATCCATGCAGACTGTGAAGTCCTTTTCCATATCTGACACTCGTAGAATTGGTGCACTAGTTAGTAACCTCTTAAGCTCAATGAATGCACTATCACATTCTTTTTTCCATTCATACTTGACCCCCTTACGCTGCAAATTGGTGATGGGTTTCACTATTTTAGAGAATCCTTCCACAAATCTTTGATAATAACCTACTAGCCCCATGAATCTCCTCACCTCATGGGCATTTTTTGGCACTGGCCACTCCATAATGGTCTTTACCTTTTCTGTGTCCACAGAGATTCTTTCACCGGAAATGATATGACCTAAATAGTGGATCAATCTCTGGAAGAAGGATCACTTTCACAACTTCCCATACAATTTGTTCTCTCTAAGGCAGGATAACACCACTCGTAAGTGTTCCTCATGTTCTCTTTCATTCTTGGAATAGATGTGGATGTCATCTAGAAAGACTTGTACAAAACGGTCTAAGTACTTCCAGAATACTTCGTTCATGAGGCTCATGAATACTGTTGGTGCATTTGTCAATCTGAAAGGTACTACGACAAACTCGTAATGTCCAAACCAAGTTTGAAAGGCAGTTTTTGGGATATTTCCTTCCTTAATCCTTAACTGGTGATACCCTAATCGTAAATTAGTCTTTGAGAATACCGTTGCTCCTTTCATCTGATCAAAGATTTCATCTATTCGCAACATAGGGTACCTATTTTTCATTGTATCACGGTTCAAGTCCCTGTAATCTATACACAGTCATAAGGAACCATCCTTCTTCTTCACAAAGATTACTGGTGCAACCCAAGGTGAGACACTGGGCCTTATTAGCCCTAAGTCCAGTAACTCTTTCAACTGCATTTGCAACTCACAAATTTCTGGCACTGTCATCCAATATGGAGTCTTGAAAATTGGTTCTGAACCAAGTTTTAGCTCAATAGTAAAATCAAGCTCCCTCTCGGAAGGTAACCCTAGTAACTCGTTCGGAAAAACATCCTTAAATTTTGACAATACTGGGTACTGATCCAATGAGGGTACCTTACTTTCATTCACTGCTTCCACTACATATAGTCAACACCCTTGCCTCAAGCATCGCTTAACCTTCATAGTTGATATAAATCATAGAGACACCTTCAACTTGGTAGTACACACTCCCAGGTCTATTATACAATTATCAATGCTAGGTCCTACCGCTTGTTTTTGCCTCGAAGCCATCTCAACTTGTTTAAAGTCATCGTTCTCGTAGGCTGCCAACCCACTCTTTTCTAATGCAAATGGTGAAATGAAACTATCTATAGCACCAGAATCAAATAAAATCTTAACATTGATATGATTTAGTGTACCTAATGACTCCACCACCGTCGATTGATGTTTTGCCTGGTGGTTATTAACCGCTGCGTAAATCTGGTGGCTGCCACTTTCTCTTCACATCGAGGCCTTTCCTTCTCTATGTACAAATCCTGATTGAAACTCTGGGCAGTCGCGCTAGTAATGGGGTCCTCCACATCCCCAATAGGTAACATAGGATTGAACCTACACATTGTTTTGTGACTGTCTCTGAAATGAGTTCCTTCCTCTGGAACCCCTGCCCCTACTAGCTGCTCCCTATGATGGTCATGGACCTGTCTGTGTCATTGGTGATGAACGAGAAGATGCACTTGCTGCCATTGAAATCCCTACGGCTACTATCCTTGGTGCGACTCTATTACCATATGGAGGTGGCCTTGAGCCCCCTCCCCTAGGAAATGTCCTAGGGGCCTTCCCCACTAATCCAAGATGATGTGGAAAGGTCAGTCTCGTACCTCTGGTTAAGTTCATGTCTTCCTCCACATATCACACATTTTCCACAGCTTCCACTACTGAAGATGGTTTCCACATCCGCACCATAGCCCTTATCTTAGGGTTTAACCCATAGACAAAGTGTTTTGCTTGTCATTGGTCATTATCCATATATGAAACATATTTGACCATTTCCATAAACCTAATCTCATATTCTTCTATGGTTCTGTTTCCCTGTACTAGAGCATGAAATGCTCCCACCTGTTGTTCCTCATAGTAAGCTGGCAGATATTTCCTTCAGAACCTCTCCTCCAAAACTTCCCAAGATACGGTGTCCGGGGTAAGATGCAGTTGCATTTCTAGGTTGCCCTGCCAGTTTAAGGCACTTTCTCTTAACTGAAAAATCACTATCTTCATTTTTGAAGTGGATGCATAGTCTCTTAAGGAAAAACACCTTGTCATGCCTTCCAACCATGCCTCGACACATTCACTGGCAGGACCCCCAATAAACTCTGGAAGTTTGATCTTTTGCAGTTCTCTAGTGATGTTTTTGGGTGGAGGTCCTCCCCTTGAATCCCTCGACACTTCTGGATTACCCGTTCCAGATGGTGGGGGCTCCACTTCGATCCCTATTGGTTGACGCCCCTTTAAAGTCTCATTTATGGCCTCCAAAGAGTGCAGTATGAGAGCTAGTTGAGGTTACGGTGGTGGCAGTGTTGTTGGTCTCTGCGACGATTCCCCTCTGCCTTGATTTCCTTGAGTCCTAACCATCATGTATGATTTAACCTACATCAACCAAAGTTGTTAGGGTGAGTTCAAGGACATTTCATATTTGCGCAACTTAAACTAGAAAACAAGGTTAGGCGTAAGTTTTTTTTACTTGTCTGTAAATAGACATTACTCTCTTTAGGGGAAGTGGCTAGGTTAGGGTCAAAGCATCTAAGCTTGATGTCTTCGTCTAAGAAAACTATTGGCCCTCTCCCTGGTAGTTATGCTAGCACCGTACCATGCTCGCCACAGTGCATTAGATCCCTCATATGGTGCTTTCTATTATACCCCTATTCTACCCTGACTATTTCCCATAACCTGCATCAATCTCTCGCTACTCTACAAGGACTTTTAACCTATAAATTATAAAATTACACTATTACATTCATTAATCAAGGGGATATATATGTTTGATTAATAATAATAGGTTTCAAACCCATTATTAACATTAAAATTTTATAATGTTAATACATTGTGCACAAAATGCTCCCTTACGGGCTTGGTGCTTGGCTTTGACTGGTGGAATGGAATGGAAGGACTTGGCGCTTGGCTCGATGGTTGAGGGCATGAAACTCAGTGCTTGGTTAACTTGGATAATTGGAGATTATACTTCAGGATAGTACTTTATGACTATTGATAATTAATTTATTTGTATAAAAGAATTTATTTTGTAAAGTAACATGTGGAGCGCGTTGGTGTTGGTCCATCTTTCAAGGTGCTTGGTCTTGGTGGAGGTTGTAGGTTCAAAACCCATGGACTCCAAAATTATTTTTTTATATAAGTTTATTATTATTATTATCTATTTATTTATTTATTTTTTATAATTAACATTTTTTTTTAAACAAATTTTTATACGATCTATAAAATAAAAATGTAATTTAAAAGATTTTTTTTTAAAAAAGAATTAATTAAAAATAATAAAAAAAAAATTATTAAACAAGAGAAAATTTAAAACAAATTTAAAAAAATAAACAAATTTTTCTTTTTATATTTGAAGTTGGGCATCGTGGGTGCATGAGGTCCATGTGCCCTCTTTCCCAGGGCTCTCATCCTCAACCCTAAATTATTCTTGCCTTTATCTCCTAGAACCCTAGCCTCACTCGACCCTTTTCATTCTCGTTTTTTTTTTCTTCAAATGCTTTGTAGAGGTGAAGGATGAGGCCGATGGCCATGGCCATCTCCATGCTCGGTCGACCCTGGTATCCATGAGTTCTAGGAATGGAGGGCACATCAATCACAGTGGCGCGTTCCCTCTACTCCTCGATGGCTTGGCGTTTGACTTGGGCGTCGACTTGTTTGTTGTATGATATTGCGTGGAATTTTATGAATTATGTGTATTGTGTGTTTGATCTTGTGTTGAAATAGTTATAGTTTGGTGTTCAATGCTGGCTCAAGGGCGTTGGCTTGTTTTTTGTATGATATTGCATTGAATTTTTCAAAATAATTAGGGCTTAGGTCTCAGGCCCAATATTACATTTTTTTTTAACACTTGCATGTAGTCGCCCGTTGTGGGCTCTCCTCCTCGTGGTGCCTTCTGCATTGCCGCATAGTAGCGCTCTCTCATGGGCTCCTCCTCATGGTTCCTTCTACGTTGGCGCAACTGTAGAGTACAAGAATATTAGCTTCACTGCTTGGGATGTTGAAATCACGTGATGTGGTGTAGCGGTTGGTGCAAATGTGTGGGGCCTTTGGGCTGTTTGGAGGTCATGAGAAGATTCAACCGCTCTAGAGACATTACTTCCAGAATACTTATGGTCTTTACTCTATTATTCTCATTCGGGCCCTCTATCGACTTGCTTCCAGAGTACTCAGGGTATAATTCTTCCTTTGAGGAAAGCTCGAGGAGGTCTTGAATGTGGGCTTTCCTTGGCGCCTTGTACATATGCACTAAATTACAGTCCCAAATAGATTTTGGGTGGTCTACATGCCCAAGTATTTCTTTTGTTGAATATGGGCTTGGTTTAGTTTTATTTCTGGTTTCCATTAATGCACTCTGTTACACCTAAATACAATAAAGATATCAATTTTGAAAACTTTCACATCTATTTGCTCAGTGGTGGTAGTTTCATTTAGTGGTTAAGTATTGTAGGTGTATAGATAACTTATCAGATTTCTAGATATGGTTTAATTGTCTTTTAATGGCAGGGAGTATGAGAGCCTATCCATTATGGAAAGCTTATTGGTGAATAGTCATATCGGGGGTTTTGGGTTTGTAGTCATATGTGTAATGCAAAAAGAATATCACCCCTTGGGCTCCTCCTCCATGTGACTTTGCTCAGTTCTTAGTCTGCGGCTTGGTTCTGCGGGATGAGACATGTGGAATGGTAATGGACCTCTATCATTTTTATATTTCCTAGTCGCGCATATTTCCTCGTAAGTTGAATGCAATACACATAACAGAATGAACAATGGATTTTCTACATATGCCTGGTGCTTGCGCTTGTCTTTGGTGACTTGTTTGTTGACTTGTGGTACTCTACAGATGTGTTTTTTGTGGAATTTGGTGCCTGCAGCTCCTCCCCATGGCTCAGTGCAAGGTCTGGGTGAATTTTGGAAAAACAAAGTGGTAAATAGAAAGCATTTTCCCTTGTTTATTCTTTTGGTTTGTAGTTTTCTGGGTGATTCTTGGTGTAGGGTCGTAGCATATGCACTCTTAATGTTTGAGAAAGTTATACATTGATACTTCGCCGCTGAGTAAAAATCTGAAATGACATCATTACATATATAATTAGTTTACTTCTCCTAAGTAATTCACATCCCATTACTGGTTAGCTAGAAGCATAGCCACGCACTATGTGACAGGAACTTTTGTTGAACAAGTCGAAGGTTCGAGTTTTGTTGGAGGACATTGGTTATGTTGGTAGAGAGGAATTTGTAAGAGAAAAATTCTATCTTACCATCTTTCGGTCATCGGATCAAATCCAGTAAGTCGGAATTTTTGTTTTTATTTATTTATATATTTATTTTGTTATTTTATATTTATATAGAAATGTTTAAAAGAAAGGGCTCGGCACTGCAATGGGCTTGTGTTGGTTTATGTGTTGACATGTGGAATAGGAGTTTGATATGTGATATGGATTAGTGTTAGTGATTAACACTTGTGCACACACACCACCCTTCATTTTATATATATATTCAATATGTAACTTCTTTTTTTTCGTTCATTTTAATATGTAATATATTTTCTAATATATATTTTTTTATATTTTACTATATTTTTATATTATTATTATTTTTTACTCTTCTTTCTGCATACCTTTGACATAT
>JASDQU010587238.1:0-14887 GCA_032191745.1 Picea mariana | reverse complement strand
AAAAAAACATGACAAATAAACACCAATGGAGGGTGGAACCTCAAGTCAACCACCACTGAAAAAGGACAAGCATTACGTACCTAGGTCACCACGTAAGAAACCTGTCACAACCATTGTTTTTCCATGTATACCAGAAGGGGTAAGGGTGAAATCAGACTTTCTAGGTTATGTCGAGAAACTAAAATACTCGGACCATGATGTAATGAACATGGACAAGTTCCCGTAGTTCACAAAGAAAGTCTACCTACAGACAATTGGCGTAGATCTATTTGGGCAACCGATTAATTAACCACTCCAGTGGGCAGTAGGATTGACGAAAAAGGGGATTTTAGGTTTGCTAGAACTACCACACTTTGGAAAAGGATAGTATGCAAGCAATTGGTTCAAATATATGATGGTGGTCACACATGATGGGGATATATGGATGGGCAATCTCATCTCGATAGACGTAGAGCTCATTGCACACATCACAGGGCTTCCATCTCAGGGCATGGATCCCACACAATTTCTCAACGACAAAACAAAGGAGAAAGAACTTGCGGAAGAGATGAAAAAGAAATATGGCACTGAGAGGGTGATGCGAGGAATCATCATCAAAAGGATCAATGATGCCACAAAAAAAATGGCCGCAAAAATCATGGCCTGGAAGTTGCTAAGAAAATATCGCAAGGAGGAAGTCTTTGATGGGGTCATCGCAGTTGCAGCATAATGTGCCAAGGGAAACACAGTTAGTTGGGAACCCTATCTTTTGAATTTTTGTCTGGATTACTGCAAGGATTCGCAGGATCTAGGAACAAAATTTCATTATTCATGGATATTCATGTTGATAGCCATTATGGGATGGAAGGAACTAGAATATGTATTTTTCGCCACCAAACCCAATCCTAATTATGGAGTCAGATATTTATCACTTGGCACTGCGTCATATGCCAAGAACAAAAAGATGAATGCATACATATTTGAAGGATACCTATGCTCTCTACAAGAGGCCATCACCAACCTCTAGAGAATAACGTGGCAGGATTTTTCCTACTACTAGGGCATAGCTAACTTCAAGGCAACACAACATGCGTTGTGGATCCAAGCACAGAAGGACCCCAACAAGAAGTGGCTACAATTGCACTATTGCATCACGAAGGGTAACATCGAAATGGTTATTGAAGATTGGGAAGATGACTGGAAGATTCCAGTCCTCACCCAAGAAATACCTGCAAGGACAGTGGAAGAGGAGGCAGGGAAGGAAGAAACACAACCTCAGGAATTCCCAGTGCCAAAGAAACCAAGGATGGGCCAGACCAAAAAAAATCAAATGAAAGAAGGGACAACTAAGACAGGAACCCAAAAGGGGAAGAAGAATAATACGCAACCAGCCCAAGTACAATAGAAACAGGCCAAGGCTGTGTAGGGGACTACACCAAGTCCTAATACAAAAGAACCTGGCCCAACTAAATGACCAGCTACGTAAACAGGGGGTGCGTGCAAGAATATGAAGGCACACATAACACCTCCAGAGTACAAAATCACAGAGGATGATGCATAAATGATATCCCAAATGGTTTAGGATCGTACATCTGAGGATTTTGAGAATGTTGCGTGCCATAGGAATATAATTCAAGAGGATCTAGTAACAGTTCCTCAATCATATCGAGGAAGTGCAAGCAACTAACAACAACATTGAAACTGGGGCATCAACATCATAGGCAGGAGGAGAACCTGAAGCAAGTCAGTAGGATACATCCATCGCAATACTGCAACTGAGTGAAACATTCCACATTACACCCAACATGCTGCGCATGGACGATATTGTGGGGCAGACACCCCTAAAGGACTTAGCTCAACTCCAATTGGTATTACCGCAGATACCATCCAAGGCTCTACATAAAATATAGGTTAGTGTTACCCAAGAGGTACAGTCTCATGCACACACAGACACAGTCGAATTAGAGTAGGTAAAGGATAAATGGGACGAGTTATAATTGATATATATGTAGGCTAAGATTGAGACCCAAGTGGAGAGGTAACGTGTGACTGGATTGGAACAAAAGGTGGTCGGAACGTATGAAAAGATTACAAAGATCACGTAGAGGGATGAACTCACAACAACAGATAAGATTGATCAGGTTGCGCAGGAAATTGATCAATATCAGTAGAAGAATGAGAATATTCATGAGTATCTCACACCTACCACTCCACCATAAGTTAGGGAGAAAAAGAAGTAGGACAAAGAAGAGAAGCTACATGAGATAGAGTGATAGGTCAGCGCATAAACCGACTTGTTCGACAAAGCAACACAACTTTAGACGAAGTTGGAATAGGATCAATAGGTCCAGCAGTGAGACAAGGAAAAGGAAAGGATAAGTGCAGCTATCCAGGACCTCAAGAAGAGGCAAAATAAAATGTCCATCATGGATCACATCAAAGGGGTGCAGGATATGAAGAAACTACAGGAAGAACTCACCACTGCGTAGACGCAGAAAAAGGAGCGTCAGGTTCAAATGGAACCGCGTCAAGAGCGAGTAGCAAAATTCATTACACATGAAGAGGAAGCCAATGCATATATGGCACAGAACCAGGTAGAGTGTGCAGGATTGATCAGTGACGAGATTGTAGTCCATACAATAGACACACTCAAGGAGAAAACTACGCAGGCTCAAACACAAGAAGTGGAGTTCAAGGAAAAGTTCCAGACAATCACTAGGGAGATCAAAGAAGCACACAAAGGTTAGGTGGATTGAGACGAGCCATATGTTAGTGTTGGGGGCCTATTGGAGGTAATCCAAAGAGGAAAGAAAGGATATTTTGGGAAAGAAGGAATGGACAAGGAAAGTGATAGGTAGAAGGAAGAGCAACACATGTGCATGCATAGAAGACCTAATGACATTAGGGTTAGGGTTTTTCCAATACATTGTAATGGTTGGTGAGCCATAAACGTATAAATATGGATACCTAGGTCTAATAGAGAGAGACAGATGTGAGAGAAAAGATGTGATGTAATATTTTTTCTGTATGACCTAAGTTTGTAAGTTGTTGAGCTAGAGAGGAATGAGTAAGGTAGATCTTGAGGGTTAGATCACAGGCTAAGGAGCCTGGTGCGATATAGTACACCTCATAATAGATCTCAACCCAACTAAGAAGAGTCTTAAAGTGCACAATGCTGTAGTTTTGGAACCACTATAATAACAACGCTAAGAACCATATCTTTGTGGGCGTAGCCGAGAAGGGGGTGAACAACGATAAAACATGTGTTATGTGACTGAATGCATGTGTTTCTTTATTGTATTTAGTAGTTATTGATATGATAAATGAATGAGTTGTTATATTTCCTGCATAATCATAAATGACAATGTATTGTGTTAATAATTTAAAATAGAACTCCCATCATACAATTCTCAGATCCCCACTCAATCTTGGGTTGCAAACACATGAGTATTGCAGCCACCCATTAAGACTACCTCGGGTGAGATGATGCAGTGCACTCTGTGTGTTGCGTTTCCTTCTGGTTTACCATGAGGGTCGATAGTTTTAGAGGCTTTGTTGGAACCCTGAACATACATGAACCCTGGGTGAATCAAGCATATTATAAACTCAGATAAAAGAATAGTAACCAACACTTGGTGATATTTTGGAGATTACAGTTTATGATTGATGCACATCTTGAGAGTTTTGTTACTTTTTTAGTACATGGTTTAGGTTGTATCTTGTGGTACATGTGTGAAGCATGTCATATGGAAAATGTTTGAGGTAGTTTGGTTGAGTTGTATTCTTGAATACAATGGTACAAGCTATGGATGGATAATAGTGAGGGTTGGATACATGGCTGATGTGATAGTTCATTAGACTTATTTCATGGATGGTATGGCACATGCTTAAGGAATATCTTGGAGACCCCTTTTGGTTTATGGTTACATATGGTTGAGGTTATTCTTTGGTGTTATGCTTGAGACATATCTTTGGTATATTTTTTATGGTTTTTATGGTTCATTGTTAGAGGCACATCTTTGTGATATTGGAATATACTTGAGGCATATAATTGGTACACGATCTTGGTTGATTATGATGCATGCTTGAGGTTTTGGTTTATAAATTGATGCATATGTTGGTACACATTTTATGATTGATGTACATGGTTGATGTATGTGGTTGATGGTTGAGGTACATGTTACAAGTATTGGTGTGCGGTTGATGCACTTGTTGTTGTACAGGTGTTGGTGCATGGTTTATGCATGTATTTTCATATAGGTTGTTGTACAAAGTAGATGCTTTGTAGGGTACAGGTTGATGGTTTGGTACATGCTTGGTAGAGGCATGTGTTGGTGATGTTGGACATCTAGTTGATAGGTGTCCTTGGTATATGATTGATCTGGATTATTTCCAGCATGAAGGGTTATTTTCAGCATGAAATGAGAGCGGAGATATAATAAAGAAATGTACAGATATATCTCGGATATTCAATAATATAAAAAAAATGTATCAGATATGAAACCATAAACATAAATATACAATAATATACAATTCTCTATTAATGAGCGAAAATGTACAAAGATTGTAAAAATACAGAGTGAAAGACTCGCTAGGATGGTGGCAACTTATATCTAAGAATAGATGTGACGACTACTCGCATTCGCAAGAAGATGATTGTTACAATGAGGCTCCAAAGGCCTTTTTAACATAATTAACATACAAAACCCTAACCCTGGAAGATGAAAAGACAAAATGTTTGCGGGCCCCGATGGGAGTAGTTGATATGTCAACTTCTTGGGGGCGTAATGTTTGAATACGATATATGTTTGGGGCACTCAATGCACCATTGGAAATGTCTAGCCAAGAAGAGTGACTTTTGACTAGCCCTTGTCATTGTCTATTATAGTCACCTGGGACCCAAATCCCCAAAAAATGTCGTTTAAGGCCTCAAAACGGCCCCAGACGTTTAGAACCTGAAAAACTGTTGAAAAACTGCCAAGATGGAAAACTGTTTTTCGAGCCCGTGGAATAGGTGGGTGGCCACCGATATCCACATGGATCAATGATCCATGTGAGAGGATCTAGTTGAGTATCAATGATAATGACAGGCTAGACAAGTTGTTTAGTGACAGGTTGATGTGACATGTTGACTGTGGCAATGACTGTTTGAAGTGACAATGGTAATCATAGGGCGGCAGGACAGGGCAATGAAAGGAGGTTGTAGACTCCTTCTTATTGATGTCGGAGAACATAGGGAGTTGGAGATTCCTTCAGTTTCAAGCATATAAATAAGGGTTTGTAGTCTCCTTATAGTTGCAACTAGAGAATTGGGAAGTTAGTGCTTCCAATGAATATATTCTTTGATATATAAGAAATCATTTCGTGGTTTTCTACCATTTGGGTTTCCATGTAAATTCTAGTGTATTGTGTATTTGATGTGATATTGATGTGATTTTGATGTGATGTTTCTTATGTGTATATTCGCAGTATAAATTGATGACATATCGATGATATATTGTTGATAAAGTTAAAAAATATATATTGTGGTTAAAAGTGGTAAACATTCTCATACTAATTCACCCCCCCCTCTAAGTATTCCAACATTTGGAATCAGAAAAGGTCTTTCAAGAAAATAGTTTAACCATTGGAAGGAAGATCATGGAGAGAAACAATTTGTATAGAAATGGAATACCACAGTTCGATGGTCATAATGGTTTATAGTATGAGATGTGGAGAAACAAAATGATTTTTTTTAAGGGCATGGGGATATGATGTTTGGTACTCAGTTGTTACATGATACACCGCTACAAAGAAGCCAAAAGCAATAGCCAAGAAGGAATTGAAAAGAAACAAAAAAATAGCAATGGATTTCATCTGGGAAGGATTACCTGATCCGATAAGAGAAAAGGTTGGAAAATGTTCATCAACTAAATAACTTTGTGATAAGTTGCATAACATATACCTTAAGGAATATCCCATCACAAAGAAAAATAATGATAAAGAATATGCAAGAATAGAACAAGAAGAAATATGCTCATCATGTCAGATAGATTTAGAAGAAGAAGATTGTGAATAAGGCATAGTATACCTTGAAGTAGAGTTGATCAGTGCTTTAGATAAATTGACAAAAGAAAGGAAGAAGAAAAAGTCTCTTGAGGAACAATTATTTAAGAAGAATTATCAAAAAGGTTATGAAGACGCCCAACAGGTCATCATGAAATTAAAATCTCAGCTAGAAGAAACCATAAAGATTGAAGAAACATACAAAGTTCAGAAGGAAGAAAATAAGTGTTTGGAAGACAAGATAGAAACACTAAGAAAGGAAGCAATGGAAGAGAAGTAGTGTTTGGAAGACGAAAGAAAGAAGGAAGAGGAAAGATAAAATATTTTGACAAATCATTTGAAGGAAATAAATGAGGACCTAAATCAACTTGAAGAAAAAATTGGTCAAGGAGAAAGAAGAATTGAAAAGGAAATCATATCCTTGAAGATCCAACTTGAAGAAGCAAAGCGAACAGAAGAATTCATGAAGAGTCATATAATGAAGAAAGAAGAAGAGTGATCTGGATTATTTTTGACACAAAATGAGAGAGGAGATATAATAAATAAATGTACAGAGATATCTCATATATCCAATAATATAACATAAATGTGTCAGAGATGCAACCATAAACACAGAGATACAGTAATACACAATTTTCTATTAATGAGCGAAAATGTACAAATACTGTAAAAATACAGAGTGAAAGACTTGCTAGAATGGTGGAAGCTTATATCTAAGAAGAGATGTGTTTGCTACTAATATTCACAAGAAGATGATTTTACAATGAGGTTTCGAAGGAATTTTTATCATAAATAAAATCTAAAACCCTAACCCCGGAAGATGAAAAACCAATAGTTTTGTGGACCCTGTTTTGGGTAGTTTGGTGTATCAACTTCCCAGGGGTGTAACTTTGCAATACGATCTCCGTTTGGGGCGCACGATAGCTCGTTGGAAAGGTATCGTCAAGGAGATTCATTTAGGGGGTTCAATAAAAGCCTTTTGTTATCACACCAAGAGTCTTTCCATGACTATAAAGGGAACGATCTTGATAACTTAATCAAATATTTAAATAAGGGTATAAATTGGATCAAGTTGAGTAGCTTTCTCATAAAATCACTCACTCAGACACACATGAATGTACTTAGACAAACGAGGATTTCTACTACACTGTTCATATATTTTTAAGGGATATGATGGATGGAGAATGCTTGAAATACTAGTAGAATCATACAAACAATAGTTTTGTATGAATGACTATCTATCACAAGAAAAGACCTGTAAATATTTGTCTACCAATGGAGAGATAAGAATGAAATTTATCAATCACTGAATAGACATAGATAAATGAATATAATTCATCCACAAGTATAGAAATAAGAAGAAAAATGAAAGTCTGAACAACATAATGAAAGAATCTTATATTCTGATATATACAAGTATCTGTTTACAAAGAGTTTAGACAAATTCTCAAATTCGAACCTCTCCAGTAACAAAGACTGAACACCCCCCCCCCACCCCCCTCAAGATTACAAAATGATGGTTTTAAATAGAAACATTCAAGATCCCAAATACTATATAATATTAAGGAAAATAATATCAACTAATAATCTCAGAAAATAAACAAATTTGAAAAATAATTGCAATGTGTCTCGAAAGTTTGCTGGAATCATTGGTCAAATTTGTTTGAACTTGAAATGCTGGAGCTAATTATAAGGAGTTTCAAAAATACCACTTGTCTTCCATATACCACCTGTGTATTTGTTGGCCCTTTTGCAATACATATTTGATTTTTATCTCTTGACTGACTACCACATATCTTTGACTATTGATCTCTTGAGGTCAAATTCCCTTCCAATGTTGCCTTTTAAACTAGATCTACCTACCACATATCTCATTCTTATCCTTAAAATATTAAAAGGTTCCTGAAAGGATGGGATTTAATGCAAAAATATCTCGAATGCGAAGAAGGTTGGAATAAGCCCCATCAAATCTGGAAAAATATTGAAAAAAATACTTGATTTCCAGTTACTACCGAGTGTTAGAATTTGTATCTTCAAGAGACAATACACCTGATTCCAAATCATAACTCCCTTATGTCTGGCTTGTGCTCTCTAAGATACAGAGTCTCCAACATTTCACATACTAGCTTTGATTCTTGTTGTTTGATGATTGTTTCTACCGAAAAACAAGTGAAGGCCAAAGAGGTCCCAACGAATGCACTCACCAGTATACTGGGGTCAATATCAATTATCAAATTGATAAGAGGTCCTAGTGTATCTCCCTTGAACATAGTAATTTCTAGGAGTGGCGTCGCTCTCTTTATCTCATTGTTTGAGTAAGTAGGAAAGGATAAGATCCAGATTACATAACCGATGCAAGCAATCTTCGTGAAGAACCTAGCCCTTCTCTCCCAACAATTTCATTTGAAATTTGGCTCCTATGAAATGGAAAGATTGAGTTTCAATAACCCATGTATTGATGAAAACAAAAATTGGATGACACGTAGTACATGCATTTGGTTCATTGTGGGTTCTCCTCCTCGATCCTTGAAATGTTGTCAATGCCTCAACACCTGGAGACTTAGCTCAGCTTTGTGCATTACTATGGCTTTTTATTTTCTTCCATGTATGGATATATCCCATATGGATTAGGTTATTCACTTACCAACCTTTTATTTGCACCAATGGTTATAAGTTGTATCGATGCATTGATAAGAGAATGCCCCTCATGTGCTCCTCCCTTGCGACTTGGTGCATAGTGTTGTGCACTAGGATTTGAATTGTAATGTGTTGTGATAACCTTTGTTTATGTGTTGATTGCAGGTGATTTGAGATGGAGCTTGGCCCTCAGGCGATTTTTTTTTTGGTGATTTTGTTTTTAAATAAGACTTCTCTTATAAATCTCGAAAGCCAAATTTTGGCCAAGAGCTTGCCCAAAATAATAATACTATCCAAAGAACCTTTAACTTGTGTTGATATTGTGTGCAAGTACTTGGTTCATGGAAGAATTGGAAATTGTGACAACATGCAAATATCTTTAAGAATTCTTGAAGAATCAAGCATGAGTTCAATAAAGACGCTTAAAATTTTACCAGTACATTTTGAGAGCTAACATCTGGCTCCAATTGGGATGGAGTCCTCCCTGCGAGGCTCCAAGAACCTAGTAGACCGTGTGCCTTTAACATTGGGATATGGAGTCAACTATGAAACCATCTTCTAAACACCTTCAGAACCTACCTTTATTCCAGTAAACTAACTACTATTGTTGTTGCAAAACTAACATAAAGGAATTGCTCGGAAATGAGATTATTTCCTACACTACCCTACCTCTAACCAAATGTACAATTTGATTAGGTAAAAGAAAANACCTACCTTTATTCCAGTAAACTAACTACTACTGTTGTTGCAAAACTAACATAAAGGAATTGCTCGGAAATGAGATTATTTCCTACACTACCCTACCTCTAACCAAATGTACAATTTGATTAGGTAAAAGAAAACTTCCATTATATCCATTCAAGAAAATTAAAAACTAATATCATCTTTTCCATACCATTAATCAATAGATGATGTCTGAAATGTAACAATAGTGATAAAAAATCTTTGAGGAAACAATACTCACCCGAGAGTGATGATGAGAAAAAGAAATCTAAAATTTTCACGTACTCTGAACCATATGACTCCATCAAGGCTGTAACCGGATCCTTGAAACCAAGATCAGAAACATATTGATCGATGCATGCCTCATCCATTAATGCCTCTCTTCTTACAGACATCTGACTTTCTATTTCTCTTGTCATCAAATCTTGATCATCATTAGAAACAACTCTCTTTTCAAAATCATGATCACAAGGTGATGATAAAACAGGGTCTAAATCACATTGATCATTATGAGCTAGAAACATGTAATTACCCAGGCAATCATTAGTTACCTCATGATCAAAATGGTTTGAAAACCGATCATCAACTTGCCATGCATACATGTCCATAGGAACATTTGCAAACATTGGAGAATCTGATTCCTAATATGACATATACTCACACTCTTGTTGTTGTTCAAGATCTTCTTCATACTCATTTCCTTCTTGCTCAAAGACTAAAACATACTGACAAATTCATTTCTCATGTGTATGTAGATATTCAAAGTAATCTGGATCTTGAACTCTCTGAGAAGCACATATGTTCTCCTCAATTCTTGGGCATATTCAAATAAACATGCTAAGGATGAAGACTTCCTTTCTAACAAGAGAAGGACAAGCTCTGAATGTTGAGCTATAACATAGTATACCATGGAAACAATTTCTGTAGGTCAGATCTCCAAAGGCATATCATGATATATGTTGTAGAACCTTTTGTTGAAGATGGAAAAAACTTCTTCTTAACCTCTTCTCAAGGCATAAAAATCAACGAGGTATAAATCAAAAGTTATTTTCTTACCCCAGTGCTTTGAAGAAGCATTAGTCAACTCGATCCAAGAGCCAATAGAATCAACCCTCAAATTCTTAAACCATAAAACAACATCTCTAAATAAATATTTGGAGAACAACCTCATAATAACATCATCATGTATAATCTTGAATTGATCAACAAAGTTTTCAAAATCCCCCAAATGTCTCTTTATTGTGACATGATCCTCTCCAGAAAATCGGGGAATATATTCAAGGTAATCAAGAGGATAAGGATGAAGGTGACATGGTAGTCTCAAAGGTTTAAACAACTTCATTCTGATTTTAGTTTGAAAAGCAGTGGGGTAATCATGAGGATTGACAAGATGATTACAAGTCTCAACAGTAATGGCAAAGGGTCAAGAAATCTGGTTAGGTTTTGAATCAGTTTCAACCTTCGTAAGGTTACATGGCTAATTCAAGTCAAAAGGCTTTTGAATATAAAGATCATCTTTATGAACAAGCATAGGTGCAAATACTGAATAAACATACACAATAGAGGCAGTATGCAGATATTCTTCTTCTAAAGATGGATATATAAAATAAGTCTTATGATCATCTGAATATACGAAACATAATATGATCCTTTTGATACGTGAAGGGAAAATAAAGAATGAGTCGATAAAGAACAATAACAGTTCATGAAGAAGGCTCATAAACTGATACATGGATTTTCCTTTATGCCCTTTCATCTTTCTATCAACCAGATCGTCCCCAGTGGAGTCTTTGATTGTGGATTCACCAAGAAGATTGTTACAATCAATTATGTGTCCTTCTTTTGTCTTTCATCAAAAGTAGAATTTGTGTTGTTCTCCCAGGGAAACTAGCTCACTTTTGTCCTCGAAAACGACGTCAATTTGTTATCACTCCAAGAGTCTTTCCCTGACTGTAAATGGAACAAACTTGGTACCTTAACCAAATATTTAAATAAGGGTATAAATTGGATCAATTTGAGTAACTTTCTCATAATCTCACTCACTCAGACAAACAAGACTTTCTACTACATTGTTCAGATAGTTTTAAAGGATATGATGGATGGAGAATGCTTGGAATACTAATAGAATAATACAAACAACAATTCCGTATGAATGACTAGCTATCACAAGAAAAGAGTTGTAAATATTTTTCTACCAATGTAGAGATAAGAATGAAAGTTATCAATCACTAAATAGACATAGATAAATGAATATAATTCATCCACATGTATAGAAATAAGAATAAAAATGAAAGTTTGGACAACATAATGAAAGAATCTTATATTCTGATATATACAAGTCTCTATTTACAAAGAGTTTAGACAAATTCTCAAAGTCGAACCTCTCCAGTAACAAAGACTAACCCCCCCGGCGATTACAAAATGATGGCTTTAAATAGAACCATTTGATATCCCAAATACTAGTTAATCTTAAGGAAAATAATATCAACTAATAATCTCAAAAAATAAAAATAAAAATTGAAAAACAGTTGCAATGTGTCTTGAAAGTTTGTTGGAATCATTGGTCAAATTTGTTTGAACTTGAAATGTTGGAGCTAATTACAAGGAGCTTCAAAACTACCACTTGTCTTCCATCTACCACCTGTGTATTTGTTGGCCCTTTTTCAATATATATTTTATTTTTATCTCTTGAATGACTGCCACATATCTTTGACTGTTGATATCTTGAGGCCAAATTCCCTTCCAATGACGCCTTTTAAACTAGATCTTCCTGCCACATATCTCATTCTCATCCTTAAAATATTAAAAGGTGTCTGAAAGGATGGGATTTAATGCAAAAATATATCGAATGCTAAGAAGGTTGGAATAAACCCCATCAAATCTAGAAAAATATTGAAAAAAATACTCAATTGCTAGCTGCTGCCGAGAGTTAGAATTTGTGTCTTCAAGAGACAATACACTTGCTTCCAAATCAGAACTCCCTTATGGCTGGTTTGTGCTGGCTAGGATACAGAGTCTCCAACATTTCACATATTGGCTCTGATTCTTGTTTTTGGATGATTGTTGCTAACGAAAAACAAGTGAAGGCCAAAGAGGTCCCAACGAATGCACTCACCAGTATACTGGGGTCAATATCAATGATCACATTGATAAGAGGTCCTAGTGTAGCTCCCTTGAACGCAGCAATTGCCAGGAGTAGCATCGCCCTCTTTCACTCATTGTTTGAGTAAGTAGGAATGGATAAGATCTGGATTATACAACAGATACGAGCAATCTCCATGAAGAACCTAGCCCTTCTCTACCAAAAAATTGCATTTGTACTTTGGCTCCGATGACATGGAAAGATTGAGTTTCAATAACCCGAGGATTGATGAAAATTTTTTTTGGATGAAATGTAGTACTTTGGCTTCGATGACATGGCAAGATTGAGTTTCAATAACCCGAGGATTGATGAAAACAAAAATTGGATTGAAGAGAAGCACTCCACGTTACCAGAAAAGAAGAATGAGGAACATAATAAGAGTTATGTAGAAATACTCAAAGGAAGGAAACATGTTAAGCCATAATCAAATAAAAATGATAGAGATACATATTCAGAAATATTCTCCACATTCAAGCCACAAAGAAGCTTCAATCATGATCTCTATCAGCCAAGGAAGGAATTCAGAAGGACTGCATCTCAAAGAAAATAATTCACTCCTAGGTATGTAAATTTCTTTTATGGTCATTGTTTTTATTGTACTAACTTTGGACATAAAATTGCAGATTGTAGGGATTATGAAAGAAATGTTCAATAAAGAAATGATTATCTTGCTCCACATAACATTGAATGTTACAAATGCCACAAGTATGGTCACATAGATTGTGATTGTAGAATCATGATGGATACTTCTATCATTGTTAAGCCCTAATGTTGGCTCATTACCCCTTAATTGGGGCATATTAGAGTAGTAATGCTATTTTATTTATGTCATCTTTAGGCCATTAGTTTTAATTTAGATTAGTAATGTTATTTTTAATTATGTCGGCTTTAGGCCATTGTTTGTAATTATACCTCCTAGTCTCCTATATATACCAAGGAGACATTTTCATTTTGAATCATCTTGGACTTGAACATTTAAGTGGGGTAAAAGGAGGTTGCCCCCTCAAAGAGGATTATTATCTAAAATTATCTCTTTTTCAAGGCGTTGAGTACTTTTTCTGAGGTTTTTATATGCTATATTGATGTTTGGTTCTTAACATATGGTATCAGAGCTCAAGGTCTTGGGGTTTCGCTGCTACATCTGAGACACCGTGGCATTTTCACTGTAACTTTTTTTCTACAACGTTTCAGAAGGAACCTCTTGGAGGGTATTTAGCAGACGGATCAAGGTACGTTGGTTTCAAAATTCAACTCCTGAGGCCTTATAATTTCGTAGATACAGCCTGTACAAGATAGGGTTATGGAATCATCCTGAAATGAGTCATTGAGGAATTTTCTCTATAAAATATTTTCTGTAATGTTTCAGACCCTGCCCCCTGGAGAAAATTTATAGAAATTAGTAGTGTATCTGTGGTAAAAATTTCAGCTTCTGGGTCATATTAAATTTGTAGATACACCCTGTGTAAGATAGGGTATCTGACTAGCCCAATTGACTAATCTCAAGAAGGTGTTCCAGGTAAAAAAATCATAACTTCTTCCTAGAGTATACAAATTGAGTGGGACTGGTTGCATTGGATCATGGACAGTCTGTAGTATTTTGGGTGTGAGTTTCAGAATTTTATATCAATTATTTTGTGCGGGGCATTCTATACAAGTGAGATCTCCTGGAAAGGCCAAAAATCGACAAGTTGTGAGGAAGTTACCGTAAATTCCACTTGGCACATCCAATTTTGATCATACCTGTGGCATTGCAGAGAAGAAATATCAGAGAACTACCTAAAGGAAAGTTTCATACCTAGAAGGGATGAAACTTGGGAGATATAATAGAATAAATATTGTCTAGCAGAACCACCTCAAAATCAATACTCAAAAGTGATATTTGGCCAACATGCCACCCAAAAAGGGACCTCCTACACCAAATAAGCCTCCAGAAAATCCTAATTGGACTCTTGATGAAGGTGAAGAAATGCGTAGGGACATAAATGATTTACAAAAGAAGACAGTAACCAAAGATGAACTACAAGAGATGAGGGATTCAATGGAAGCCAATATGCATTCAATGGAAGCTAAGTTGATGGATTCAATGGAAGCTAAGTTGGATACTAAGATGGATTCAATGGAAGCTAAGTTGGATACTAAGATGGATTCAATGGAAGCTAAGATCATGGAAGTAATGACAAATTTCCTAACAGAGAAGACACCCAAAAGTGAAAATTCATCCCATGAAATTCATGATGAGGACACAAGGAAGGTGAATCAAGAATGGAGAAACTCCAACTTTGGTTTGAAGACCAACCACGTTCCTAAGATTGATATGAGGAATTTTGATGGAAAGGACCCAATCACATGGATACTTCAAAT
>JASDQU010587237.1:33144-43713 GCA_032191745.1 Picea mariana | reverse complement strand
GGGGAATAATTCAACCAAAATTAATAAAAATTCTAGAGAGTCAATTTTGGCCTCAATTTTCATGCAAATAAAGAATAATACAAAGAATCAAGAACATGGGTTGGAAAATTGGGTCTCACCAAGCCGTTCTCCAATCAAAGAAATGGTTAAGAAGTTATTGCTAGTTCTTTAATTGACATTTACACAAATTTTGGGATGTGTCTAGATTTGAAATCACCATGAACAAAACGCCCAGATTTATAAAATGATGTGCCCATATTTGTCAAACCAACTCCAAAGTCATCTCCAATGAAAATTAGATAAAGAAAATGACAAATTTTAATTCGAAATGATCGAGAATCATAATAAAAGTATTTTAATGTATATCTTTTATAGTATGCAAGCCAGATTTCCAAGGGATTCAATGTTATACCTTTAGCAATCGTTTCCTCTGTTTTTTAATACTATAAAAGAAAAAGGTGTACATTAGATAGGGAGGAGAATTTTCATTACGTAAAAGATCACTATTGTTATCATGTAATCATATGTGTTGCAGAGAGTTGAGTGTTATCATGTTGTAATTTAAGTTTTCTTCCATTTTAATGAAGGACATATCATTGTTATCAAAATTTTGAGCATCTCTTTGGTCTAAGTTAGTTTTCAGGCATGTTTCCCATGACGGGAAGGGCCCCTCGATCTAGGTGACATCCTGTTATTTCCATCATTTAACTAGATTAGTTGCAGATTATGTTTCGTGGGTTGCATTTCATTTTCAGTTTGTGTGATTATTTTTATTCACATTTAATTTAAGCTTTGCAATATTTCAAGTCTGTTGATTTATTTTGTGAATTTCTAGATCGACCCTTGAAGAAGAACACCCACAACTCTACTTAAATTCCACRCCATTATTTCACCTTCATTCCTGCAATAATTGATTCATGCTCCTCGAAATCGTAATCACTACTCATACTGTTATCTTCACCTACCTTAGATTTTCCTCATAGTTAACTCTACAATTGTGCCCTTTCTGCTCMTTCTTGTACATATCCATTCACTTGTATCATTGTATATGCATAGAAAAGTCTTGAAACGTTTGCGTGTATAGATACATGTATAAACTTAATACTGTATGTGGCTTACAACATCTACATGGCCATTCCTGTACATTACTTATTCCAATAAGGGTATATATGAAACCTGTGTTTGAATGAATAACTTAATATGTAAGACTTTCTTGTATTAAACCCATGTATGATTATGTCATATTGAACTATGTTCATATCATACGTTCTGTTATGAAATATTGGAATTAGAAGTTATGATGTTATTTAAATTATGTGGTAAATGTTGTGAACTGTGCATAGTGGTAGGTAGGTTTTATTTTAGTTTTATATTGCCATGTCACAATTCCGTTAAAAAATTACTTTGTTTGATGGTAGTTTGTTAAAAAGATTTTGATTATTATTTTTATTTAGTTAATCATTATGTATTAGTTTATTATTTTATTAAGTAGTAAATGTTATATTTTTTCATTATCAATATATTGTTGTTTAGTTCATTATGTATATATTGTGATGTCTTATATGTGTGGAGTTAAGAGCAAGTATGTGTGATCTGAATAGGGGAGATCATCTTTACATCATCTCTTCATTTTTCTCTCGCTTCACATTTTTCCTTATTTCAATTTCATCGCTTTCCCCTCTTGCTTTCTTGGGTGTATATTTTCGAGGACATTTTATTTGTATAGTTTGAATTTAGATTTCATTTCCTATTTGTTGGATTGTTTTTATCTTTAACTCGTTTGATTTAGTTTGGATTTCCCGTAGTTATTTTCATTTCCTGCACTTGGATTTCATTTAATTTCTTGTACTTTGGATTCCTGCACTTTGATTTTAATCCCAACTTTGCTTTCATTCATTCCATTTTGAAGTGTGTTTTCCAGCTTTAGATTAAGCTAGACTAACTCCAATCCTACACACACTGTGCCTGCACCTCGAAGTCTACGACTCCCCGATTGATAATTTAATGTTGGAATTAATAGTGCATATATTTATCCCAACAATAAAAACATTTTAAATCTAAKCCATCGATCTCAAATTGCGTGAAATTTGACCTGTCGATTTGAACTCCATCTATCATCGACGATCAACATTCTCCTTTGGGCGCGCACAAAATTTTACCAAAAATGCCGACCCAACCATCGACCATCGACCCATTCCTTTAGCAATAGATTTGCGACACAAYGCTAAACTGACCGACTCGACCATCGACTATCGTCAGTCGATGATTCTCACTTCCAAACCAAACTTGTCCATGAATCTCTCTGATGCCTAATCATCGACCTATTATCTTGGAAAACAATTGCAATACCTTGTTAAATTTATCGACCCAACCATTGATGATCCATGCTAACTGATGAAACACTTCTTGAGTTCGACCAAACCGATTGTCGTCCAACGACCACTTCTGTGATGACGTGACATGTCACGTGGATGTTGATGTGGCATGACACATCATCTTGAGGTGTCAACTTGGTTGACATTCCACAACACGTGGATGCTTTCGTTGCATGAAACATGGGTACTGACATGGAATGACACATAATCACCCTCTTTCCTTCATCTGCCATAATCCATTTCTCTTGGATGACCTGAAAACATCACTGAATCAATCGACGCTCGACCATCGAACCATCAACCATCGAAAACTTCTCTTGCACAATTCCAATAATTCACCGAATCAAATGAATCCTGACCATTGACCCATCGACCATTGACAATTTCTGTTGGCCACTACAATTACTTTGTTGAATTTTCCCAACCCGATTGTCAACCACTGACAATTTCCTTTGGCCAACTCCATCACTTAGAAAATTTTAGACTAAATCTCGATGAATTTGGACCATTGATCTCCACTTGAGAAATGATCTCGGCTGTCGATATACTTCAAATTTACAATGACCGAAAACAAATCTTGGCCATTGATCTACCAACATCGTCCAACTCTGCCAATGCCCAAACAACAACCATCGACTATCGGATATTTCTTCTAGTCGAACCAAAATCTTCGTCAATTCGATCGACCTAACCATCGACTATCGACGTTTTCTCTTGGTGAATTTCTAACACTTAGAAATTTCAACCAAATCCCTAATGAATTTAGACTGTTGATCTCTAAGACAATATGATCTTGACCATCGATTGACTCCAACTTCCAAAAGACCAAAACTAATCTAGATCGTCGATCTTCTTCAACTTCCGAACCGTCGAAAATAAATCTCGGTCGTTGATCTACTCAACCTTTCAAATGGATGAAACCTTATGAATTTTTAAATCTATCAAAGTGAATCTGGGGCATTGATCATAAGATCAAATGCTATCTTGGATGTCGATTCACCAAACTTCCTGCAACGACCATTTAAATGTGAAATTTAACCTTACAGTTCAAATTTAACTATGAAATTATGCAGATCAAATCCATTAAACCTTCTAAACAGTTCCGATTCCTTTAAACTTGAATATTGCTCACGAATTTAGGGATTTCTCTATGATTTTTCACTAATTTTCTCCAAATTCACATAGATCAAAATCTACAACAATGAATTTGACTAGTTCACACTAGTTCTTGGCCCATACAAGATTGATGTTTGAACCAGAGGCTTTGATACCATATTTTAGTGTCCCCCTACCCAATCGAGGAACATTATGGTGCATAATAACTCATAAAAAATTAAGATTTCTGTTATCTAATTAATTTTTTGTAGCTTCCAACCATGAATTATAACCATATTTACTGTTAATTGCTACCATTATTTACATGCACCTACAACATGCTAAAATAGATATGAAATGAAACTAATAAGATAAATTACAACAACATATAAATCGGTCTCATACATAGAGTTCATGCACAACAATTTAACTCATAAAATAACACAATAACAAGATAAAAAACTTATCTTTTAAATTCAGTTGTGAAAATAGATTCTTGTTACAAACGTTCCACCCAGCCATAGACTTGTTGTTCCAAATATCAAAAACAAGTCACCCCTGAGCTAAGGCTAGTAATTCACAAAAGAGGATGGTCTCTCACTGTCCACTCACAACTCAAAAATTCCACAACCCACTGATATTCTCCTACAACTATCCCGATTTTCCACCAGATCTCTTCCTCTTCAACTTCTCAACCCAAGGAATGTACCCCTTCACTGATATCTATCCCTCAGGTGTCTCATTCATTTATCATGGTCTTTCTTGCATAGGTAACCATGAATATCTCTGCTCGGAACTCAAGGGAACTCACTGTCAGGAAAACTAATAGCAACAACAACAAACACTTGTTGTAACAATGCAACTCACACAAGAGTTCACTCTTCAGGCCTGGAAACCTATCTCTTCATTCTTCATCTCCAAAATGCACCAAATACACTCCAATATTCTCTAGAATTCTCCCTCCATGGTTTTTCCAGCTCCAATATCTCTTTCTTCCTCTCTACTTGTTGTTCATGCACACAAACTAAATGTGTAAAACTGCTGTAGCTTCCCATACAAATTTCCTGTCCTTTGACTTTCTTGCTTGAATCTCACACTTCACCAAGCTGATTTTACTCAATCCCCCTTCTCCCAATATCTATGGGATGTGACTTCTCACACCCAACCTCTTACATGCATTCAATGATTGGATTTCAGAAAAATCAATTAGAAATTAGAGTTTAATGCATAGTCATAATAAAATTCAAGAATGTGGGTGGGATTAATAGACATGGTAATTCCCCCTTGGAACCCTCTTAGAAATTCTCCTAGACCCTCCCCTCTCTTGTGGATTAATTCAACCCCCATCTCTGTTCATGTCCCTTTAACAACTCACACCACATTTTTATTATTAACATTCAGAAATACATTTCACATATACATTGCTTGGCCATAGCCACACATTATATCTACATTAAGCATTAATTAAACTGGGGATTATAATGGGGATGTTATAGGGGGATCCAAATACTTCCTCACTTTCAGCTATGATTATTCTTGATTTCTATGGGTCTACACCATTAAATCCAAGGATGAGGTGTTTGAAAAATTTTGGGAATTCAAAACTCTTTTAAAAGATCAATTCAAGCATAAGATTTCTTCGGATTGATGGGGGAGGTGAGTATATTGGTAATTATTTTCAATAGTTTCTCCATTCTCATGGAATTTATTGGTATAATATTGTTCCCTATACACTTGAGGAGAATGGAGTCGCTGAGCGTGAGAATAGGGAAATCATGGAAATGGTTCTTGTATGCTCCATACTCATAATATAGAGTTGTATTTTTAGGGAGAGGATATTGCTTGCATACTATACATCATTAATAATTCCCATACACTTGCAGTCATTAGTGTGACTCCTTATGAGAAATTACATAGGTAAAATAATTTTATCTGAGATTTTCGTATCTTTGGATAAGGGGTCTGGGTCCGCCTTTCTCATTAAAGGAGATATATATCACACATGCATTATACTCTTTGTAGGATTTTGGTTGGCTACACTGAGATTTTTCAAGGGTATCATCTCTATGACCCTAACTCTCACTAGATGACTGAATATCATGATGTTATATTTAATGAACCTTTTACTGATGGTTCATTAGGATCTCTTTCGTCACTTCTTACCTTTGATGATTCCAATGATGGTTCTTCACATGTATCCATGGATCAYGTCTCTTCTCCTCTTGTTGGGCTGCTTGTTGATGATTCCCAACTATTTGCAGTGGACCTTTTTTCATCTCCATCTGATGTTGGTCTACCTATATACACTCCCTTGAGTACTTCATATACAATTGCAGGAAAAAATGTTGGGATGCCTTATCCCTTTGGTCCTTCYTCTCTCTTGGGTGTATCTTCCAGTCCTCTATTTTCATATGAGGTTACTATCACCCAATATGTATATCCTAGTGATGCTTCTCCATCCAATGATGCTTAATTCAATGATGAAAATTTCTACATGGATGTACCATTTTTGGATGATGATGACAAAAATGATCATACTCGTTCATTGTTCTCATCTCTACTTAAGTGGGATATTGATACTCTCACCATTGCTATAAATTTTCTAGTAGGTCCTACCTAAGTGGGAGGTTGCTACTCTCACTATTGTTGTCAATTTTCTAGTAGGTCCTTCCACACAATAGTCAACGTCACCCCCACCACATGCCTTTATTTCAATTGGTCCCCCTCTTCTTGAAAAATACCATTTTTCTCTATCAAAGACTCTTTGTATAACAATCAATCCCAATAACACCGTAAAGGTTTTTTTCCATGAGTGGTATAGATTTTGATGACCCCCAGAGCAACATTATGGGGCAATATATTGATGATTATTGTGACGCATATTGTGATGATTTGTGAATGTGATTCCTTATTAGTGGTCGCTCCTTCAACTTAAGGTGTGTGTGTGTGTGTGTTTGTGTTGATATTACGGTTAATATTTATATGAGGTCATGTGTTGACCGTGTATTTGATGTATTGATGTCTTTATTGAACCTACATATGGGTATATAACTCTTTTTATTGTATATTTCAATATTTGACTAGGTTGGCCTAGTCCCCCTCTAGGGGATAACACCCTAATCCATAAAGGGGGTGCATAAATAAATCACACTCATTTGTAATTCATTCACTCAAATTACTATTTGAAAAAGGAACACAAACAATCTTCCTTTAGAGCATTTCTCTTTTTCATGTGATTGTGTATTACAACAATTTCTCTTGGGTTCATAATTTAAGTGCCGTTTAATTTCTGTTGTATTTTTTGCTTGGATGGATTAGGATTTATTGGATATTTCACTATAAATACACTATCTTGTGATCTCAACATTTCTCAAGGAAAATTTTGACAAAGCCTAGGATAGAATTGAATTATATTTCATTTTGGATATGTTATAGGATAAAATTGAATGTGACTTTGACTTCATTTTGGATATTTTTCTTTTGCTAGGTTTTGGAAGCCTTTGTATTGGGGTTACAAGGAGTCTTTTCTCAATTGCATCATTTAGATTTTGTGTTAATGATCAATAGAATTGAATGGGACTTCATTTTGGATATGTTTCATTTTCTATCTTTTGGAAGCCTCTTTATTGGGGTTACAATGACCCTTTTCTCAATTTCATCATTTAGAGTTTGTGATAATGACCACCTCTCCAAGGTAATCCCCTTTCAAATATCCATTAAAAAATATTTCCATTTAGATCCCTATTTGTATGTGATAGTATATGGCATCAAGATAAACCATGGAATATACACAAGTTTTTTGAGGGTAGATTCAAGGTATTCATTTTCTTGGAGGTGAAATGCTCATGTTCATTTTTCTAATACTTATGTTCTCACCCCAAAACTGACCCAAGAATCCATTGACAAAATTTTGTTCTTATTAGACACTTGTTTCAACAGATAGAACAATGTCAAGCAAGAATAAGAGATGTGCCCTTATTATTTGACAAGAGACCTCTATGAATGGCTTGGAAAAAATGGAAGACTATCTATCTAGGGAAGATAGATTCTAGGTTCCTTTGGAATTGATGTGTTAGTAAGTGATATGGGGGAGTAGGTGTTTAACAAATTAGAAGGAAATATTAACAAATGGATATTTCATAATCTCCCATTGGTAGGTCAAAAAACCTTAGAATATATCTTTTCCCTACCACTTCTATATATAGGAAAATTGAGCCACTTTTTACATGGTCTACGTATATATACTCCTTTATACTTATTTGATGTTATATATATTATGTTCATTACATTGTCTTCCCCTTCGAAAATCTTTGTCCTCAAATCATAGTTATGAAAAAAATAATTATCTCTTGTTTTGGCTTGTAGTTCCTTTTCATGATTCTGTATTATTTGATGCTGTGATGGTTGACGATACAAGATGATATGATCTTCTAAGAACTGAGAATAATTATCGAATTTTAAGAGGGTTTGACCACCCTAATTTGATCCTTTGTGGAACATTTCACTTATAGGATTCCCAAGATGAACTTTTATATTGAGACTCAACAATAATGGCATCGATATTGTTTAGAATATAGGTCAACATCAAGAAAAACAAATGGAAAGATGGTGTTGGTATTCCTTGTCCAATAGTGAGGGAGGAATGCATTGGATTCAAGCTTGGTTTGGCGGTTTTGACGTGAATGTGTAAGTGGAATATCTTCTTTAGAAAATCGAGGCACTCTATGTTTGTCATGGTTTTGTTTCTACACTAATTTTATACTTCTTTTAACTATTCCCTTGACTCCCTTTTTTGGCTATTGATAGAATAGCATGAGGCACTATTTTTGCACACCAATTATGTAAATATGATGGATGTACTTTTGAATCCCACTGATAAACTTATTTTGGTCATTTGTTGGATATCAATATAATTATCTTATCTTATCTATTCTCATAGGTGACATAGTTACATGTTCAAATCACATGCATATCCATGCCATTATGTTAATTGTGAGGAGGTATGGCCTGTCTTGATCTTCTCTTCCATACAAGTTGAATGTATCCCTCTTGGAATCTCCCAAGTCTATGTATAGTCTACCTTGATAGTTTGGAATCTTGTTTTTTAGGCACAACATAATTTAGGATGGATCCTTTAGTGGAAAGATGGAATCCAATGTACACAATTCTTTGGGGTTAGAAAAATAATTGCTCGAAGTCAGTGTGCGAGGGAATGTTTGTCTTAGAACACATCTAATTCAAGCTAGAAAATATCTTGAGAGGGATTTTTTCAATTTTGATAAGTAAATAAAAGTCAAGAATCTAAAACAACAACTCAATTCTTATGAAGAATACAATGTTGAAGGGGCTAAAATTTGACTATGAATTAATTTGGACAAAAGGGAAACAAATGATGTTACCACAATATATTTAATATGTGAATATAAAATAAGCTTCTGACAAAAGGACAAAATTATGTTACCACAATATACTTTAATATGCGAAGAAAACATAAGCTTCTAAATAGATTTTGGTTCTTCAGGGTCAAAATGTAGTGTAAAGGAAATATGGGAACAAATGAAGGAAACGAGGTCAAGAATCCAATCTTATGTGTTTTTTTGATAAAGGTGTCCATGTATGAACAATATTTCTCATCTTTCCCCATAGATAGGATTAATTGGTCAAGGCCTTGCAAGGCATGGGGAAAGACAAATATCTCTCTTTTTTGGTCTTGTGAGTTTGATTAGTTATTAAAATATGTGGTTGCTAATGATATTTCAAGGATCTGCTAAGAAACTATTGAAATATGATGTTTGGGGGAACTAATTAATGCAATGTTGATTAATCTTAGAATCAAGGCATTTAAGAGAAACGATGGAGGCATTGGAGCCCCCCTCAAATTAATTAATGTCTAATACAAGTTATTAGTTGAAGTCTTAGCCAACATGACCAAAAGCAGAATTGCAAGAATTGTTTGGCTAAAACAATTACAATTTACATTGGACAATATCATCACAATTTGGTAAAGTATTGAGTGTGAAAGGGAGGTTGGTAAACAATTCTCTTTCATGTTGAGATTATGGTTAATTTCCACTTAAGGCCAATTTATGACCCTTTATTTGATGTATTGGTGGATTTATTGAGTTTACATATGGATAATTAATGCAATTTATTGTATTTTTCAACATTTGATTAGGTCAACCCGATCACTCTCTTAGGGATAGTGCAGATAAAAGCATGACATACATGGAATTCAAAGAGGATGAGCACATATTTTTAAAATTCAAGGCTAAGTGGAGCTCGCTAAGATTGGGAAGTTGCCCAAAGTTGGAAACAAGATACCGTGGGCCGTTTGAAGTTATAGAGAAAATATGCCTACTTGCATACATGATTGAATCCATGAGAATTTATAATGTGTTTCATGTGTCTTTATTGAATAAGTATGTGTATGATTCTAACCATGTGATTGATTGGACTGTGATCGAGGTGGAGCATGAAGGGATATTGAAGGTGGATCCAATACGCATCCTGTATTGGAAATTCAAAGTGCTCAGGAAAAAAACAATCAACATGGTAAAATTTCAATGGACCTGCTATGGTCCTAAAGACGCCACGTGGGAGCACAAGGAGACCATGCAGGAGGAGTACCTATAACGTTTTGCAAATTTTGAAGAAAAATGAATGTACATTTGTATATAACTGTGCAAGGCTCCATTTTGACATCTAGAGTTTGTTGAGCCACAACTCCGAGACTTCTTGTCCGACTTGTGCTAGAGCCCTAGAAGGGAAGTGGTATAGCCTGATGTAACGTGGTGTAGATAAGGGGGTACAATTAATTGGGTCATGTAGGTTGAGAGGAATGAGAGATTGTTGGTTGGAATTGCTGTAGTAGTTGTGATCTTACAAAAGTATCAAGTATTATGATGTAATTTTTTTTACATGTATATCGATATGGTGTTGTGCATTGAGGAAGTTGAAAATTTTAGGGGGAGATGAATGTAACATCCCCATTTTCAATCACAGTTTAGAAATGTATAATGTAAAAATGATGTATGGCTGTCGAACAAGTGATTTAATATGTAAACATTGTATATCAAAATAATAATAAAATAAAAGTATT
>JASDQU010587237.1:13669-27412 GCA_032191745.1 Picea mariana | reverse complement strand
AGCACTAGTCTCAACTTGGAAAAACTTGTTAAAGTCTGGTAAAGCTAACTCAAGTAGTTCAATAATCTTCTTCTTTAACAATTTGAAATTTCTATCAGCTACCTCTGTCCATTTAAATGGCTGTTTGTTCTCTTTGATTGTCTCAATAATTGGAGTGCATAACTAAGTGAAATTTATGATAAATTTCCTATAGAATCTTGCTAAACCATGGAAACTTCTTACCTCATACAAATTTCTGGGAGTAGGCTAACTCACTATTGCTTGAACCTTCTCTGGGTCCATCTTCAAACCATCCTTAGATATCCCAAATCCCAAATATATCATCTCATTCTTCATAAAACTACATTTCTTCAAATTTATTAGTAACTTTTCTTTTTGTAGAGTATTTAAAACCATTATGATATGTCTTAGATTCTGCTCTCTTGTCTGGATATATATCAAGATATTGTGTAAATATACTATCACAAAATTTCCAATGAATTCTTTCAAAACCTCATTCATCAACCTCATAAATGTACTTGGAGCATTTGTGAGCCCAAAAGGCATAACCAACCATTCATATAGTCCACTATTAGTTTTGAAAGAAATTTTCCATTCATCCCCTTCTCTTATCCTAATTTGATGATATCCACTCTTCAAGTCAATCTTTGAGAAATACATAGCACCACTTAAAAATTCTAACAAGTCATCAATGCGAGGCAATGAAAATCTATACCTTATAGTAATCTTGTTGATTTCTCTTGAATCAATACACATGCACCATCCTCCATCTTTCTTTGGACTGAGTACTGTTGGTACAACACATGGGATCAAACTTTCTTTCACCAATCCTTTATCTAGAAGCTATTGCACTTATTTCTTAATTTATTCATTCTCTTCTGGGGTCATTCTATAGGATGCTTTATTAAGAAAACTTTCTCCAGGTATCAGGTCAATACGATGGCTAATACTCCTCATTTGAGGTAAATCATTTGGTAAGTCATCCACTATAATATCAACAAATTCATCAAGCATAAGTTTAACTTATGTAGGTAAATCATCCATATTGGTACTAGTAAGTATTACCTTTGGCTTACCAATTAAGGAAAAATGTACCACTTCTTCCTTCTTAACTTCTTCTATAGTTCCTTTCCACTTATCAACGATACACTTGGACCAAATTCCTCTTTGGATCCTTCATCCTACAAAGGAAAAAATACATGCTTGTTCCCATATTTTTCAAGAGAATAGGTGTTCTTCCTACCATCATGAATGGGTTTTCTACCATTCTTCCATGGCCTTTGTTAAGTACCGAATAATAAATACTAAATCACCACAACATATATACAAGAACAACATGCACAATCTCCTTTATTACTATCAAACCCTTGAGGTAGGGCAACACCGTACAATGGATCCTATTATGGAAGGGATCCTCTCCCGATCACTTGCCTCTTCGAGGGGGCATCCTCCTATTGAGATACCACTCCAAATACAATAATTCTCTTCATGTCCCATTACATTGCTTGAACCCCTTTATATAGTGCTGCCATTACCTAAGAAAATTCTAGAGGAGGAATATTCTAGAAGTAGAACCTTCTAAGAATTCCTCTTACATTTATTATATCTGACTACCATAGTGGTCCTTATTTAATAATATAGTGGAGCTAGTCCACCTTACATTGAATGGCCTCCACTATTATCACTATGGGCCCTCTGGCCCCCCCCACTACCTCTCTAGCTACCCTACATTCCATCCCCCTTATGAAAGCATTGTCCTCAACGCTTGATGTACAACCATATACCAGGGTCCCATGGATACATGTGGACCATAGTGATGAAGTAGACTAGAGAACCAAGGTCCTGTTGGCACAGGGGAAAACCCATGGTTTAGCTCCAAGAGCGCACCAATAAGCCCTAGCTACTAGCCCTTTCAGCAAAACCTGCGAAGCAGATGCAGTCTCACTTGAAGAAACTATGGGGGGGTTGCAGGAGAAAGATGTATACAACCAGGGGAATACTAAGTGGAGCTAGTACAACAACAACACAATATGCATCTATCACTTGTTAAGCTAAATCTATCCTACACAACTATAGATCTGATCTAATATAACAATGCAAATAACAATATAACAATGACAGAGATCAAGGCATCAACCACACACACAACGCATAATATTAATATACGTGGTTCACCCTCTCTCTAGGGCTACATCCACAGAATTGTGCTTATGATTTATTAAGATAAAACATACAGTTTTTGTCTGCGCTCTCAGCTAGCAGATTCTCCTTCTCTTCTCTCTTTCTCTCCCCTTCCTCTGCACCCAGCTGCAGAACTTGACCTTCGCACATAGCTGAAGATATTAGAATACCTGAAGGATCTCTCTCTCTCAACATTTCTCTCTCATAATACAATGATCTTTCACACAATATTATAGCTATATCAACAACAATATCGTACCAACCCGACCCAGGTCCTCTTGACCCTTATTTATACATTACAATACCTAACCGACAACCTTAGGTCAAAACCTAGGTGCCAAAACCCTAGATACCAAAATCCTAGGTGTCTAAAACCCTAGGTCAACTTGACCCTCTTTTTCTGGGCTTCACCAGCCTGTCTTTCCTCCCTTCTCATGTGGTGCTCCAAAACATCCAACGGTGGCTTTTTCTTGCTTGCTGAGTTGTACTCGATCCATCTTCCTTGCTTGCTGAGTTGTACTTTTTCTTGATCTGTCATCCTCGATATCCTCATCCTACAACTTGCATTTTCATACTTCAATCCATCTTTCCTGCTCTTCTACTCACTTCGACCCAGTGACAGTCACTGTGTCTTCCGTGAAGTGCGCATTTCACCTTTTCTTTCTTGATCTTCGCTCTTCTTCCATAACCAAGGGCCAACATGCCCCCAACACTCACCCATGACTCATCCCAAAGCACTTCAGATCTGATCCTTCTCCTTTAMTTCAACTTTGGACTACATAGTGCATCCTTTTCTTTCTGTTATATGCCTCCATCACATCCTTGTGCAGACTGTCTTTTCTGTGTCTGGTACCTAGTTTCAACTGCACCTGGTACCTAGACCCTTTTCCTCATGAGTTTAYTGAGAACTGCRAGGTAGCTGGTTTTCATAGTACAACTTCAGCTGACTCCCATTCACCAACCCTTGCTTCCATTCTCCATTCAATGTATTCATATGTGCAGCTCCTCCTTCGGTAACATAGGCGATCTCATATGGTCCGAGCCAATGCGTTCTAAACTTCCCAGGGTGTTTTATAAACTTACTGTCATACATCAGTACTAAATCACCTTGCTTGAATGCCTTCTTCTTGATGTGCTTGTCATGATAGGCCTTCTGTCTTCCCTTCTGAACCTGCTGGTGGAATCCTACAATAAACATGTCTTCTTCCAGTTCAACCAACTGTGCAAGCCTCTCTTGAATAGCGCTAGTCTCATCCATACCTGTAAAGGAAACAATTCTTAAGGTTGTCACTAAGTATTCCATCGGGACAACAACTTCAAGACCATAAACCAACTTGAAAGGGGTCTACATCATTAATTTCTTGCAAGTGGGTCTATAGGACCATAGTACTGCAGGTACTCTTAAATCCCAGTCATCCCTGTTCACACTGCAAATCTTTCTCAATGCGGTCTCCAAGATCTTGTTCAATGATTCAACTGTTCCGTTTGCTTATGGATGGTAAGGTGCACTCTTATGATGGTGGACTGCAAATTCTTCAGTCAGGGCTTCAACTGTCTTATTGATGAAGTGTGTGCCTTGATCACTCATAAGTATCTTGGGGCATCCAAACCTGGATATTATGTCATCAAATATAAAACGCGTAGCTGTAGTTTCACTACAGTCTTTTACTGCTCTGGCTTCAACCCATTTGGTTAAGTATTTTGTTGCAGTAATGATATACCTTGTTCTTGTGTGCTTTCCTAGTGGGTTTATAGGTCCCACGAAGTCAATGACCCACTTTTCAAATGCTTTTAGGGTCATTTGCGGTGCTAATGGCATTTCATCTCTTTGCGATGGTTTTCCAACTCTATGGAATACATCACAGTCTCTGGCATAATCTTTAGCATCTCTGTGTAAGGTAGGCCACCAAAGGCCAACTCTCAAAACCTTATGCAAAGTTGCTCTCCCTGCATAATGTCCTCCTGTGATGCCTTCATGAGCTTCTTCAAGGATCAATGGTCACTTTGTCTCCATAATGCATCTCCTTAATATCTCATCGGGTCCCATCTTGTATAGCTAACCATCTATAATTGAAAAGTCTGCAGCACACACCACTAACTGTTTCTTTTGGGGAATTATGTACTCACTAGGTTCCATTCCTGTTGACAGGAACTGGACTATGTCCACGAAGTGGTCATCAATATTTCTAATGGAGAGTAGCCGTGCATCCGATAGTGTATCCTCCAAGCTGGTGGGTTCTTCACCATGTTCCAACCTTGAGAAGTGGTTAGGTCCCTTGTTCATTCTTCCTGACTTAACTATGATCTCAAAATCATATTCTTGAAATAACAGAAGCCATTTGCCTATTCGACCCCCAACACTGCCTTGTTGACTAGGTACTTCAACGCAGAGTGATTTGTGAACATTTTAAAGTGTCCTCCCAACAAGTAGTGGCAGAATTTTTGCAATGCATACACCATGGCTAATCTTTCTCTCTCAGTAGTGGTGTAATTAATTTCAGCTGTAGATATTTTCCTGCTAGTAGAAGCTAATAGATGGTCGATATCCCCTTCTCCAAGTTGGGCCAAAAATTCTCCCAATGAAATAGAGGACGCATCGACATGCACATGAAACTCTTTGCTCTAATCTGGGAAGACCAGAATAGGCGCAGTAACCATATTTTAATTCAGTGTGTCGAAGCTCATATGGCATTCTCCTGCCAAGCTAAATTGACAGTCTTTCTTCAACAACTTCATCGGTGCTGTAATTTGGGCATATCCTTTAATGAATTTCCTGTAATAGCCAGTATGTCCCAACRCAGTGCATAGTTGTTTGACCGAAGCAGGAGGCAGAAAATCAACAACAATTGCAATTTTCGATGGGTCAACCAGCAATCCCTGCTTGCATACAATATGTCCTAATAGTTCTCCAAATGGTGAGAATAAGATGCCCTTATTCAGATTTAAAGCAATTTGACACTTCCTGCATTTATCCAACATTAGCCTTAGACATTCAATATGTTTTTTTAACAAACTAAACACAGTATAGTCATCAAAATATGCTTCTAAAAATTTATGTAAGAACTCTTGAAGGCTCCTACCACCACCCTGGAAAATATGGTTGGGGAGTTCTTCAGTCCAAATGACATCACTGTATATTGGTAGGATCCCCATTTTGTGGAAAACGTGGTCTTGTGGCGGTCCTCCTTGGTAATCTGGATCTGATGGTATCCTAAAAATCCATCTATAAAATAATATACCTCCTAGCCTCCCACATTATCTAACACTTCGTCAATGAATGGTGTATGGAAAGGGTCATGCAAACAAGCATCATTCAAATTCCTGAGATCTACGCAGATCCTGATTTCTCCTGTCTTCTTGTCTTGCACAACCATAGGGATAATCCACTCTGATTCTTTGACAGGTTCAATAATCCCTACTTCCAACATTCTGTTGAGCTCAATCTCCACTTTTTCCTTGTATTTCGGGTTCAATATGTAGGGTCTTTGCTTGACTGGCTTCACACCTTGTTTCAAAGGGATCCTCATTTCTCCCATAGGACCTTTGATACCCTTCATATCAATAAACTTGGTCGGAAACAAGTCTTGATACTCGTGTAGTAACTCTGTAATATTGTCAATGGTAGCAACATCCCAATAATCTCCTACATTGGCAAGTTTTGATGTCTCCTCTGTCCCAATGTTGGCTTTTTTAATCTTGATTGGCTGACCAATAAATGGTAGCTCAACTCCTGGTCCTTCCACATTTCTTTGGCCTTCTGTTTTTGCGATGTTCACCTTCCTGGGATCATCATCGTCATCGACATTGATGTTGTAGAAACTCTACAATTTCTGGAGAGGCGCAATCCATTCGTCCTCTTCTTGTTCCATAGGGAGTCTAGATGCCTCCTCAAATACCTTCTTTCTGAAAATCTGTAATGCTTGGTCTATTGAAGGATATTCACTTTCAAATAAAAAGGTGGTTACAAAATTCTGAATCATACCTTCCCAGTCTGCAGTGATGAGGCACAACTCTGCTTGAAGGTACCAGTTGATAGGGGTCATATCCAATGTGTTAATAAATCTGTGCACCCATTGTTCTCGAGGGATGTTGCTCCAGGTCTCTTTGCAGCTTCGCACATGTTTTTTTGTTAAACTTCGACTAGTGTACCTTACTTCGCAACTTACTGCTTGTGCTAAGAATCATGCTATCATTAAAGTTTGACATTGTGTCCAGTCTATAATATTGCTTTTATGTGTCCCCCACCATCTTGTTGGTGTAGCTTTCAGGGCCTCATCCATGGCCAATAGTCTCTATTGTGTTGGTACATTTGCTTCAAATTCTGATAGGAAGGATTCTAAAGGATTCAGACCATCAAATGTGGGTAAGTTACTCAATGTTGTGCTGATCCAGTGAACTTCTCTGGTTAATCTAGCACATATTCTGATAGATACTTCATACATCTGGTTCTTCCAGTTCTCTAGTTCTTCTTCTGAATTTGATGAACATGCGTTGTCACTTCGCTAGCTTAGATTCCCATCGATTGTAGGTTTGATGTAGTCTTGCTGTTTGGCTGTTAGTTTGTAGATGTTTTCCAATTCGTATGTGTGGTCTTATTCTCTAATGGGCTCTATGTATCATAGATCTACATCTGGATCTAAGGGTGTAATGACCCAAAGGCCATCTCTTTCAAAGGTCATACGTCTTTTCTTCAAATCAACTACACTGGAATTGTTAAAGGCGCAATCAATTCCTAACAGTGCAAGGTAAGGGCAACTATCATCGACTATCTCAATTACCTCAAAATCTGAAAATGTTCTTACCCCGTCGATGCCCACAGGGACATGATCCAATCGTCCAAATGGGCCGAGAACTTGCTGATTAGCCATCCTAAGTATGATAGGGGAATAGATCAACCTCAGTTTTCCCATTAGTGCCCAAGTTTTCTTCGTCATGACATTGACCTCCGACCGTAAGTCGAGGACCACATAGTCTATATTATATTCTCCTATCTGAGCATTCAAGTGCAATTATTTATTTGTCCTTCTCTTGTTACCAATTTGGTGTACTACCCTATTCAGTAAGGGGTCTATCTTTCCTAGCTCGTACTGTCTAATTAAGTTCTGTATCTCTTGCACACCATTTCATTCTGAATCAACTTAATACAAGTGTATAAAAATTCGATGAGCTTACTTACCTCTTTTTCTTCTTTTGGTGAAACCGATTGATCAAATGCATGAGGCATCCCATATTCTCTTATTTCTGGGTGTGTCTTTGAGGAAGAAACTTAACCTGATTTGAACTCTTGCCTTGCTTCCTCAAAGATTTGTCTTTCTTTCTTCACATCAAAATTTTGGGCCTTCTCTATAGCTTCCTAATACCTAAGTCTTCTGCGATCTTTCCTTGGGTCATTCTATCCTCTCCTATAGCAGCACCTCCTCAAGTGATAACAACGACTCTAGGGTATACTCTACGAGGTTCAACATAGATCAATTTCACTTGTGGGTTCTGCTGGGGTCCTCGTCTTTCCTGAAGCTTAGCTAGCAGCACAGGGTAGTCCTCAATGAAATGCTTGAAGGAGTTGCAATAACTGCAAGTGGTGAAAGGGTTCTGACAGTCCCTTGCTAGATGTCTGGGCTACGTGCAATTATAACAGATTATTTTTCCTTGGCCTCGGCCCATACCTCCTCTTCATCCTCGTCCTCTGAATCCACCATGAGGATTAAAGTTTCCTCTTCCTGGGGAGTTATACTACGTAGTGTTTCCTTCTTGATGTACTTCACCTTGGATCTTATATATATCTATCGATCTTTCATGCATGAGATCATAATCTCTACAATATCTATCATCATGCCCTACTAATTTACATAATGTGCATTGCAAGTTTGTGGGTGTCTGAATGTATTTCTGCATGTAATAACACTCACCAGGGCAATGTCAATTTTTGCATACTTCACACCAAGGTAAGATGACTTTATTCAAGGGGATTAGAGCTCCAGAAGCCAAGTATTCATTGAATAGAGGGTAGTGTTCCTTGTCATGACCTTCTGATCTGCATATGATACACCATATTTCTTCTCTTTTGTCTTTTCCCTTGTCTTTCTTCATATCTTCGACCTGTAGAGACAAACTAGTTAGCTGACTCAAGATCTGACTCATACTTGAGCTAGATTCTCTCATAGGGGTTGATTCAAGCTTCACGACGATCTCTAATGCTTCCGCCTACGAAGCAATCTTATGTTGCATCAGGGGAACTCTGATATGTGGTAAAAGGGCAGTGATGAACCATTCTTTGTTCTGCTCATTCGAGTTCTTAAAGGTCAATCTTCTTGTTAGGGTCTTGAATCTCTGATCGAAATCCCAAATAGGTTCAAATACCTTTTTCTTGATCTCTTTCAACTCTGTAATACATTGGGACTCTGACTTAGGTTTCTTAAACTCTGTAATCAACRTGTTATTGATTTCATTCAATGGCTTAGGTTGTGTAAKTCCTTGGAAAAAAATCATGTACCAACTCAACGCATGATCCCTCATTGTAGTGCTAAACTGGTTTCTTTTAACAACTTCATCGGTAACATTCTTAATGTTCCATACGACCTCACATAGGAATTGGTGATGATCWAKATCTTTAGATCCATCTCCTCTAAATATAGGGAGCCTCATCTCATCTTCCATGGAGCTGCCTAGGTTTCCTATCTGAGTAGATGCTGAATTGCTAGTAATAATACTCTGTGGACTCTAGTGATTCTGACTATTCTAATTACTTAGCATTGTTGAGGCAATAGGAGGGTTGRTAGTACTTACTTAAATGGTCTGCGCAGTTCCTRAGGTTTCTGGTTTGTTCCAGRAAAGTTCTTCAGCTTCCCCTTCTTCTTCTCTGGTGGGTTCTGAATGTTCTTCATCTGCCAGATATGCCTCTTCTCCACTGTAGAATCCCTCTTCCCCATAATTTTTCTTAAACAAGTTCTCAAGGTGAACCCCTCGGAATACTCTCCCACTGCGCTTATGTCTAGCTTCTGTGTCACTATCATTATCCAAATTCTTGAACATTAGCCTTTTCAAATCTTCTCGATCTACTGTATCTTCAAGATTCTCTTCTTATGCAACAACATCTTGAGTCTCAACTTCAAGAATTGTAAAAATTTTCCTCTGGGTCCTTTAAAGAAATATCTTTCAGCTTGGATGTATGAATCTACTCTGTCAACAACAAAATCGGTGATATACCCTCCAATGGTACTATCAAACCAATGATCTACTGCTCTGGATACAACATTATCAACTCTTTTAACCTTCTGGATCAACGCTACCATCAAAACCACATGAGGTCTAGATCTAATCTCGAACTGGATATCTGCCAACCTAGCTAACCACTCGTATAGCTCTTGATGGATCCCTACAAAGAATATCTCGTGAATGTCGGTAAAGATATAGTTCTCCAACCTATCCTTTGTACTAAGATTAGGGTTCTTGTTCTGGGCTTCAACGAAGTCCTTCTCTTGATCCTCTATCCACTTTTGAGTTTCTTCCTTCGATGGAAACCACCTTGGCATTCCCTCAAGAAGATTCCTGTCTTGACAACAGAACCATTTGTTGGCATAGGGGCAGACCCAGGGTTCAGCTCCAAGAGTGCACCAACAAACCCTAGCTACTGGCCCTTTTAGCAACACCTGTGAAGAATATGCAGTCTCACTCGAAGAATCTATGGGGGGGTTGCAGGACAAAGATGTCTACAACCAAGGGAATATCAAGTGGAGCTAGTACAACAACAAAACAATATGCATCTATTACTTGTTAAGATAAATCTATCTTGCAAAACTATAGATCTGATCTAATATAACAATGCAAATAAAAATATAACAGTGACAGAAATCAAGGCATCAACCACACACACAACGCAAAATATACATGGTTCACCCTCTCTCTAGGGCTACATCCACAAAACTGTGCTTATGATTTATTAAGATAAAGCATACAGTTCTTGTCTGCACTCTCAGCTAGTAGATCCTCCTTCTCTTCTCTCTTTCTCTCCCCTTCCTGCACACCCAGCTGCAGGACTTGACCTTCACACACAACTGAAGATCTTACAATACCTGAAGGCTCTCTCTCTCTCATCACTTCTCTCTCACAATACACTGATCTTTCACAAAATATTATAGATAGATCAACAACAATATAGTACCAACCCGACTCAGGTCCTCTTGACCCTTATTTATACATTACAATACCTCAATGACAACCTTAGGTCGAAACCTAGGTGCCAAAACCCTAGATACCAAAACCCTAGGTGTCTAAAACCCTAGGTCAACTTGTCTTTCCTTTTTCGGGCTTCACCAGCCTGTCTTTCCTTCCTTCTCGCGCGGTGCTCCAAAGCATCCAACGGTGGATTTTTCCCACTTGCTGAGTTTTCCTCAATCCATCTTCCTTACTGATCTGTAATCCTTGATCTCCTCATCCCATGACTTGCGTTTCCATACTTCGCTCCATCTTTCCCTCTCTTTTGCTCACTTCGACCCAGTGACAGTCATCGTGTCTTCCACGAAGTGTGCATTTCACCTTTTCTTTATTGATCTTCACTTTTCTTCCATAACTAAGGGCCAATAGGTCCCATTGAGAAATGTAAGCCACCATGCTGAACTAGTACAACCACCATTGTAAACTAGGGTCCCATGTCCAAGTGCTCATGTGAAATCCACACGAAAGATATCAACACTCAATAACCAACTAAAAATGATGCTCCCAATATTGACACCTATCATGTGGATCTAAATAAGAATATCTAGCCACATAGTGGGAAAGGGTCAATGCTGAATCTGGAAGGAAAAATACCATTGTAGAATATGCAGGCTGGACATTGGTAATCATAACTAGCTCTTGATGTGGGACATTGATGTTCTCTATAGAAGGTGGAGTAGAGTCATCAAATAAAATATGGAAGTGGTTGTCATCCCAGAAATGACAACTATCCATATACCAATCATCACAATCGACCGCAAAACCATACCAAACATATATTTATTGATTATATTCATCCCTAAGGTCTGCCATAAAAAATCTCTCTTGCATGCTATCCAATGAATCTTCAATACTACGAAAACTCTCATTGAGGCCATCTACAAAGTCATCCAATCTGTCAAACAATTGGGCTTTGAATGCTTCAGTAATATGTAGAATTTATTTGAGAGTTTGAGAAGAAATATCCATCTGAGAATTCTATGAAAATTGATGAAATCTGCAGTCCCTCCACCATCACAAAAAAACCTAATAAATTACTGCAGAAAATTGCGGCGTTTTCCGAAAAAACCTTGAAAAACTGCTAAATTTAAAATGTTCATAACTTCACTTCCCGGACTCCGTTTCGACTATTTATTTTTTAGAAATTGGGTGAAATTGTGAGAGGAACTCAGATATTTATTTTTTTTGGGAAAAATTCGGCCTTCATATGCTACAAAAATAAAAAACAATTGCGCCGCCGTCCGCAGAAAAAACCTTGAAAAAATGCAGATTTAAAAACTTCAATATCTTGACTTTCCGGACTTTGTTTCAGATGATTTTGTTTTTAAAATTTGGTGTTTTTCTGAGAGGAAATAAGATATATAACTTGTTTCTGCAAATTTTTCATATAAATATACCAAAAATTTCGATAATGTCGCGACTCTCTTTTTTCTTCTCCGAAAAAATCCTGCAAAAATAAAAAATAATTGTCCACAATGTCTGCCAAGGAAAGTTCTCTGATACCACTTGTTAAGAACCAAAGACTGAATACAAAAGCACCACAATAGATATATAAGAACAATATGCAAAATCTCTTTTATTACTATCAAACTCTTGAGGTAGGGAAACACCATACAATGGATCCTATTATGGAAGGGATCCTCTCCTGTTCACTTGCCTCTTCGAGGGGGCATCCTCCTATTGAGCTAGCACTCCAAATAAAATACTTCTCTTCATGTCCCATTACATTGTTTGAACCCCTTTATATAGTGCTACCATCACCTAAGAACATTCTAGAGGAGGAATCTTCTAGAAGTAGAACCTTCTAAGAAGTCCTCTTACATTTATTATATCTAACTACCCATTTATTATATCTAACTACCATAATGGGCCTTATTTAATAATATAGTGGAGCTAGTCCACCTTACATTGAATGGCCTCCACTATTATCACTATGGTCCCTCTTCCCCCCCCCACTACCTCTCTAGCTACCTTAGAGCCTTCCCAACAAAACATGGTATAAATTCATAGGAATTATGTCAAATAATATCTTTGTTAGGGATCTAATCTCCTTAACCGCTCACATAGGTAGAATAATGTAATTCTGTGTAATAAAAACCAATATTAATAAGGCCTAGCAATAAGGAAGAATAAGTCAAATGTAAGAAGACCTAATAGAAGCTTCCACTTTAGAATGCTCTTCCTCTAGATTTTTCTTTTGGATAGATAGATTTAGTATAAATAGAAGTAGAGGGTATGGGAAATCTCGTCTTAAGTATTATTGTAATAGATCTCCGCTCTGCTGGAGGTTTCCCCCTCGAAGAGGCAAGTGAACATTGCTATCAGTAATCAAAGTGCTATTTTTTGGTGTTATTTTGGTATTATTTTGGTATTTTTCCGATTATATCATTGTTTCTTTTCCATTTCCAGCTAAAATATTTGTGTTGTACATACTATTTTATATCTAGAATACTACATGTTCTTCCTGAGATTGATTCTAAGGCTCAAAGAATAATGTTAGGCATCAAAGGTTTTTAAAAGAAATGTTTTTATGAGTGCTTTTTCTACCTTTAGTTTTCTGAGAAATAATCTTTTATTGAAATTAATAATAAGACAGTACAAAGGCTATATCTCATTATCTGAGTTGTAATTATAATGTCAAATGATGTAGGAAGATTTACAAAACTGTTAAACAAAGTTAGGTATCAATTACAAATAAGTCTCACCTTGTTTATAGCAGAAGAAAAGTAGAAGACACACCCTTGAACAAGATATAAAACACAATAATTCACATAGATCACATGCCTTGTTTTACTCATAGTAATAAAAGAGGAAACACTATTTACTAACTGAACTCCTGGTATAATATGATCGCAGTATATGTAATACTAAATTTCAATCAATCACTCTTTAAGAATTACAGAAAGAAATTCATAGAAATAGAAACACATAGGGAACACATAACTCAAATTGAACGAAACTTAGAATCTCTGTTTGCACTTGTATTGATACTCAAAAAAGAGTTTCTCTATTACATTCGACAAGAAGAAGCCTAGAATATATCTTAAATCTATGTATTTATACAAAATCTGTCACAACTGAAAACCGTTGGACTTCTTATAATGTTTAACTAAAAATAGAATACATCTGAATGAAATAACAACATGTAAATATCGATGAGTTTCATTGGTGCTTTCCTCTATCTCTTCGTCTACTGGTAGAAACACTCGTTTTCCTTTAGTATTTGATCTGAATACACATGGCCATTAGGGTTACCTCAATCATTGGATTCTGTCTTGGAAATTTGATCTCATTGCCAACTGTCTCTTAGGGTGCATTCAATGGGGCAAGGAATTGCAATTGAGGACATGG
>JASDQU010587236.1:59761-70178 GCA_032191745.1 Picea mariana | reverse complement strand
ACCGAGCCTTAAAAAAAATTGATTTGAATTGCACACCATTAATAAAATTGAAGAGCTAAGTTTGTGGTGCAAGGGAAATCAATTGAATGATATGCATGAGATACCTCCATGAATTCATCATAGAAACATTAGACTCCTCATGCCTAAACCTGATAAATACAATAAAAGAAATCTAATAGCATGCATTTACATTTTGATTATATATATATATATATATATATATATATATATATATATATATATAATATGTCGTTGTCATGCTACTACCAAATTTAAGTGCAGATTCTCATGTGTAGGAAACGTTAGGGAGGATTCTGCATATGCAAGTTTCGTATTGAAAAGGTAAGAGAATGCTTGAAGGAAGCTATGCAATCAACCAATAAAGGTGAAAACTAGACAGCCATCATAAAACAAGACTATGTAAAGGTGACATGATTGAAGATGATTCCTAATGAAGCACAAGTCTCAATTTCAAAGAAGAGATCATACATAAGGTAATCCAATTCAAAACGATGGCCAAAGTCATAAGCCATTGTTTGGCTTGTAAGCACTATGAAAAATATATTCTTTTAAAGTGTCACTTGAATTAAGGGAAATTGTATAATATTGAATATTTTTTATTAAATAATATCCTTGTCATCTAATTGAGAATAAAGAAAAAAAATATGTAAGGTTGGAAATCCAAGTATGCTAGGATGTCCACTTATTGTAAGAAAGCCAAGGGTTTAGAAGCTAGAAGAGCAAGAGTTATTTAGAAAATCTTATAAGTAGAAACATTGCATTCATGCAAAAATTCTCTTTCAATATTATAAGCTATCTTCACATGCTAATAAGAGATATTGCTAGATTGTTTTCTTATAATCTTGCAATTTATCAGTAGTTGTAGACTATTATTTTCTTTCATAGTTTTCTTGAAGCTTGAATGAATGGGTGTTGCAATCTATAAACTATTCTTTTGTGCATAATGTCTATGCTTAATTATCTTATGTAGTGCTAACAAATTGATGTGAAGTAGATTATCTCTTGACATGTTGTAGGTTATCTTTGGTTTCTCAAAGTTGCTTTGGGGTTTGTGCAAGCTATAGTTGGTGGACTATTTTTGTTGTTGTTTGTATTTCTCCTTTTTGTTTCATGTCAATGAGTTTTTAAATTCTTCTAGATAGGATTAGATTAGTTGCATTATACATTTGTATTCATAGTTTCTTTTTATTTTAGTTCATAATCCCATATTAGAACAGTTGGACCATAACTAGAGGGTTCACAATTTCAATGGAGGAAGGTATAATTGGGTATTTTCTTCTGTTAACTTTTGAAGTTAATAAGGTACATTTCCCCATGCCAACATTTTGGCACTAGAAGGGGGGGAAACAATAAGATAACCCATGTGGATCCATTCTTTTCATGAATGCATTAATTTCCCATGGCTCCATTCCATATTCCGGCATGGGATGATAAAGATGCTTTGAGTCTTCTAGGACCACTACATGACATCCCAAAAAAGGTAGTTAATCTCTTTCCAAATTTTAATGGTGAAAGGAATGCCATTGAATTTGAACATATTTTGGATAGATGAGCTTAGATTTTGTTTGCTAAAACATCTTGAAAAAGATGTTGCATGCAGAATATTTTATCTCACTTCCAAAGGATGGATTGAAGGTTGGTAAAAGGCATTAAAAACTAAATCAATTCATGGTTGGAAAAAATTCAAGGTTGTTTTTGAAGTTGCTCATGTTAATTGTTAATTGTTAATTGTAGGCATTATATCATGAATTGGACAAGATTCATAGAGAGAAACATGAATCTATTAATATTCTTAGTATGAGGCCTCACTTTGCAAGGATTCCTTGAGAAGATTAAAATCGAAGTGAATTGGGTTGAGTTTGGTGGTTGGAATGCAATTTGTTTTTTTAAACCTACAGTCCTCATCGCTATAGCGATGAAAAAGCATGGCAAATATAGCATTCTCCTGGCAACAAAAACTTATCATTTGTGTTTTTCCACGGATGTTTGTCTCTATAGTGATGAAAAAGTGTGGCAAATATAGCATTCTTGTGGCAACAAAAAATTATCATTTGTGTTTTGCCACGGATGTTTTTCGCTATAGAGACAAAAAAACGTGGCAAATATAGCATTCTCATGGCAATAAAAACTTATCATTTGTGTTTTTCCATGGATGTTTGTCTCTATAGCGATGAAAAAGGGTGGAAAATATAGCATTCATGTGGCAACAAAAACTTATCATTTGTGTTTTTCAACAGATGTTTGTCACTATAGTGACGAAAAAGCGTGGAAAATATAGCATTCTCGTGGCAACAAAAACTTATGATTTGTGTTTTGCCATGGATGTTTGTCGCTATATAGATAGATGTCTGTCGCTATATAGACGAATGTTTGTAAAATATATATGTGTATATATTGAAACAATTTTTTATCAAACGAATGGCACGTGGCAACGATTTTTCATGGATATTGACATGATGAGTTATTCTTTGTCGATATAGCGACAAAAAAAGTTCCATGAAAAACCCCGCTTTTGTGGCAAGTTCAACGAATAAGTGTCACAATAGAAATGAAAGAGCGTGGAAAATTTGGTCATATTTAGTAGTGTCTCTACCCAAACCATATTCATGAACACAACCTTTGAAGCCATACCACTTCTTTTCTTTCATGAGTGGTTGCCATGTATTCAGCTTCTGTTGTCGACAAGGGTATGGTTGCCTATCATTTTCTCATCCAGCTTATTACTCCACTGAACGTCTTGAAGACATATCCATTGGTCGGCCTCCATCGATCTATATCTCTGGCCCAGTCAGTGTCGACAAATCCATGTACATATAAGTTACCATTGTCACCTCTAGGTATTCCTTGATAGCATATAACATAGTCCTTTGTGCCACACAAATACCTGAATATCTCTTGACATTTGTCCAGTGCTCTTTTCCAGGTGTCGACATGTACTTGCTCAACACTCCCACTACATGGGAAATGTCTAGTCGAGTGCATACCATCGCATACATTAGACTCCCAACAACAATTGCATAGGGAACATGTTCCATGTTCTCTATATCTTCTTGTGTCTTTGGACATTGCTCAGCAATAAGCCTTGCTCCCACTGGAATTGGCACCTTCATTGGTTTGCAATCCTACATGTTGAATCTATTGAAATGGATACTTGAAACTAAGAGGGGGGGGTGAATTAGTGTCACAAAACTTTGGACAATTTTCCACTTTTCACAAAATAATTGAACAACAAATATTTATTTCATTTTCTCAATCAATATATATAAAAGAATAAATACTTTATTTATTTATTTTAACTTGGATGAATACATAAGACCAATCTTTGAATATCATCTTCAAACAATTATGAGAGACCTAACTCTTTGTTATAAGACCCAGCTTGTAGTTCTCAAATCCAACTGAGAAATGAGGAATCCAAACCTCATAACAAGTCCCAACTTGTAGTTCTCAGATCCAACTGAGAAATGAGGAATCCAAACCTCATAACAAGTCCTAGCTTGTTGATCTCGGATCCAACTGAGATGTGAGGAATCCAATCCTCATACAAGACCCAGCTTGTTGATCTCAGATCCAACTGAGATGTGAGGAATCCAATCCTCATACAAGACCCAACTTGTAAACAGGCACCAACCTGATAAAATGAACCTTCATTCAATTCATTATATATAAATATATATACTTCAACAAATTCAACTTCACATATTCTCATCATTCTTTCTTGTTTATACAGTCTTCCAACTGGTGTGAATTTGAATCATTATGTCTTTTGTTATTTGAACCATTGTACCTTTTCATTTAAATGATAATATTAATCTTTAAATAATATCATTTTTTCCTTTTATCCTTTATTCATAATGCTCATGAATTAACTCTCTTTTAATCATGACTGTGTGTCGATTCTTTTGTCTCCATGAGTTGATCATAGACATGGATCGACTCATTATATCGTACTCATGCTTCTGTTGTGTTCTCAGTTCACCAACAGATCATATTTGATCTCTTATCAATTCTCTGTATTGTTCTAGTGTTAACTCTCTGTCGAACTGAATTTGTATCAGGCACTTCCTTCAAACTGATTACATATGACCATATGTACAAAACCACAGGCTCATTGATTTAAGCATTGCCTCTTCATTTACTTTTATTTATCTATTCCATACAACCGCAGGTGGTGACCAAGAGCTAGGCTAAATAAGTGCTTGATCACTTGTCAATATCTACAGTCACTTTTTAATCACACGATGAGATGGACGACTGTCGTTAATTAGAGACTTCATCCTTCATGACTTCCAACCTCTTTACAAATCTCCTGGATAAAAGATGTGTGTCCATAATATTTAACGGTTGAGAATACTTCTGAAGTGTTCTTTAGATCGGATGACTCATGTCCACTTCGGGACTTTGGGACTTATGGCATTTGCTGGTGGTGAAACTCCCGAAGTAAAAACTCCTAGAGTGACGTAACTTGTTGAAGTCACTTGTTGAGGTGGAATTTCCTGAGTGGATGCCACACGTCACCTGGATTCGTGGCTTACGCATACCTATAATGCCAACTGCAATTTGACACTTGTCTTCATCTGATTATGCCACATGTCCTTGCTGACGTGGATCTCCTCATGTGGCACTTGTTCTTCTCTTGGATCTAACGATTGTCCTAACACTCGAAATGTATTAACCCAATCCAACGACTATCGGGAATTCGGGTATTCGGGATCTCGAGCCTTTTGCCTTGCTTATCCTATTCTTCTACTTTCCTTGATCCAATGGTCGGGATACTTCCCAAAGTGTTCCTCATATCAGACGACTTATGTCCNAAACCTCGAGTAACTTGACTTCATCCAATGGTCATTATTTAACCTGAAAAGGATTAACATGATCAAACGAATGTCGGAAATTCGGTTATTCAGGATTTCGGGCCTTGGGCCTTCGGGTGATCTTACTTTTTCTCAACCCTTTTCATCTGAAGTGGTAAGTGTCAAAGTTTGACCACTATTCTGATCCAATGATCATCATGTATTGTCCAGATCCGATGGTCCTCATTTACTTTGGGACTTGGGGGCTCTGGCCTTCATCTTCACTTATCCTATCCTTCCACTTTATATAGATTGGACGATCAATATGACTCCCGAAATATTTCTCATTTTACCCAAAGTGTAACCTCCTCACAATTTTTAACCCGAAATGAATGTTGTTCGTTGATCATGATCTTAGATCAACAGCTCAATCTTTCTATGATGCTGCTTTTCCTTGGTTTAAATCAAACGACTCTTCTTTTTCTCAAAAATTTACCTACGATCAAATGGCTCACGTTTACTTTGGAACTTCGGCTTTGGCTAAAATTCCTTTATGCACATTTCCTTTGGTAGATTTTACCCGAAGTGGTTAATGTTGAGTTGACCATGCATATGTCACTTCCATGATCTATGGTCCATGACTTACTCTTTCCTTCCACTTAACTTGATCCAATGGTTGATGTGGATTGTGGAACCATAACTTGTGTGTGGTTTAGTTTGTCGCCCAAACTCCATAATTTGAAGTTGTGCGATTGTTGGTGGATCAACCACAGTTGTCAATCTTTGAATCGATGAGATCTAACGGTCTAGACTAATTGTGGGATTGGAAATAGCTCATTGTTTAATTCTCCCTTCGTGCTTCGCAATCAATCCCTTCCCTTGATATGGTGCTTGCATATCCAACGATCATGACTTGATCTGATCATTGACCTGTCCTCCAATGGTCCTTTTCTTGTAATCTGACGGTCTAGACTAATTGCGGGATTGGAATTAATGCATTGTTTAATTCTCCCTTCGCACTCTGTAATCAATATTTTCCCTTGATATGGCACTTGTGAATCCAAAGGTCACGACTTGATTTGATCATGTTTATGCAATGCGCTTTTCCTTCTGAGCTCTGATCTCTACATATTGTCTGACATTTTCATTCTCTGCATACTTTCAATGTGATTTTCCTTCTGAGCTTTGATCTATGCATATTGTTTGACATTTTCATTCTCTGCATATTGTTTGACATTATGTTGACATCAATGATAACTCATCAATGACAATTCATCATAACAACTTATCACCACATCACAATGACATCGACTATTGACATCAATGACAACATATCAATGAAAATATGTCCAACAGAATCATTTCATAATTGTTTCAATATACTTCATCCGATTCAACCAAAACTTTCTAGTGGCTTGATCTCTCTTAATCTCCATTCCCAGAATTAATGTAGTTGCATCGAGATCCTTCATGTCGAACTTGGAGGATAGTTTCTTCTTCACCTCCTTTATTGTGTCCATGTTGTTTCCAATCAGCACCATGGCATCGACATACAAAGCTACATATATGAAACTCCCACCTTCTTCCTTGGAATATATGCAGTGATCGTCTTTTCTTCTCACAAATCCTAAACTAAGGATTTATGTGTCAAAATTTTGGTACCACATCCTTGGCAATTGCTTTAGACCATGAATGGATCTTTTGAGTTTACATACCAACTCTTGCTTTCCCTTTACTACAAATCCTTTAGGTTGTTTCATGTAGATTTCTTCTTCCAATTCCCCATGTAGGAACGTTGTCTCCACATCCATCTATTCTATATCTAGATTGAATGTTGCAGCCAAAGACATTAGTACTCTAATGGAAGTTATTTTTGCAACAGGGGAAAAAATATCACTGAATTCAACTCCCTCGACTTGGGAATATCCTTTCGCTACCAATCGAGCTTTGAAATTCTCGACTTGTATTGCGACATTCATCTTATTCTTGATCACCCACTTGCTACCGACAAGCTTTCTTCCACTAGGTAACTTGACTAAATCCCATGTCTCATTCTTGTACAAGGATTCCATCTCTTCGAACATTGCATCCTTCCATAGTTTACCCTCTACAAATTCAGCTAGATCACCAACCGACTTGGGCTCATTGTCGATGGAAGTTAGCACGAATGTAGAACGAAAGTCGGGCGAAATATACTTTTCGACTGGTTTTCTTACTCTTTTTGACCTCCTTACCACCAGAGTCAATTGTTCCACCTCTTCCTTGGCTTTAGTCGACTCATTTGAATCATCTTCTTCGTTCCTCAGTTCAAAACGCATCGTATCAAGATAATTCTCGGTCTAAACAACTTCATCAGGCTCATATTTACCTCCAACTTCTCTAAAGACCACATCTCAAATGTACATTGTTCTCCTTGATGCATGATCCCAGAGCTTATATCCTTTCATCCCTTCTTTGTATCCGATGAAAATACATTTGATTTCCTGAGTGTTCATCTTGCTCCTCTTTTCCTTGGGAACATGCACAAATGCATCATAACCAAACACTTTGATATGTGCCACCAAAGTATTTTTACCTGACCATACCTCATTTGGATTCATGTCGACTAACGTCAATGAAAGAGACATATTCACCAGATATCTTGCAGTCTTGACTGCCTCCACCCAAAATTCTTATGTGAGCCCAACACCACTGAGAATGCTCCTTGCCTTGTCCATCAACGTTCTATTCATTCTCTCAACAACTCCATTTTGTTGTGGGGTATATAGTGTGGTATTTTGGCGCACTATGCCACACTTCTTACAGAACCGATCAAATTCCTTTCCATAGAATTCATCGCCATTGTTAGTCCTCAACACTTTAATCCTCTTCTCTATCTAGTTTTCCACAAGAACTTTAAACTCCTTAAATCTCTCGAAAACCTATGATTTCTTCCTAAGGAAATATATCCATGTCTTCCTATAAAAATCATCTATGAAGGAGACATAATACATGGATCCACCAAGTGAAGGCACTGTAACCAGGCCAAACACATCACTATGCACCAGTTCTAGAATCCCATTTTCCCTTTTAGCTCCAGATGGGAACCTCACCCAACTTTTTTTCCCATATATGCAATGTTCACAAAATTCGACTTATTCAGGAAAACCTTCGAGAATACCTTTTATTTGCATAGCTCGAAGTCCTTTTTCTCCAATGTGTCCTATCCTTTCATGCCATAACTTGGTCAGGTCGAGTTCATCATGTCTTGTCGAGTTGGTTTGAACCGACTTGGCTCAAGTCGAATCAAGTTGTGTCAACATCGAGTCAAATCGAATCACAGTCGAGTTGATTTCAGGACATCCATTTGAGTCGACATTCCCTAACAACTTGTACAGGGTACCAATCTGAATTACTCTCATTAATAACATCGCACCTCTAACCATATTGCATGAATCCTTCTAAAACAGAGGATGCACACCTGCATCACTCATCTTGCTAGAAGATATAAAGTTTCTTTCCAAACCCGGAATGTGTAGCACACCTGAAAGGGTTCTTTTCCTCTCATCCTGCAGTGTCGGTCGGACTCTTCGTCGTCCAACAATTATGGTTGTCAAGCCATCCCCCAAGAGCACATCACCCCCAATCATATTGTTCATATTCACATAACCATTCTTTATGTGGTGCCATATGATAGGATGCTCCTGATTCGATCAACCAAACATCTTGATCTGAATATGTGCGGGTCGATGCTAGGTACACATCACCTCCCTTGTCTGAGGTCATCTTTCTATTAGTCAACTGCTTCTCGTCAAATCCAGCACTGCCTTATGTTTCCTTTGACTTACAATCCTTTTTATAATGCCCAGATTTACTGAATCGAGGTTTTAGATCTACCCTTCGACTTGAAATTTATACCGAAGAATCTGCCTATGTCTCTATCTATCGGTCAACCTCTCACTACCAGAGCATCTTTGGTCGATCCTTCCATGTTCTTCCTTCTCATTTCTTCCGACAATAGAGAAGAAACCACATCCTATAGCTCTAGTGTGGTTGAATTACTCCTAATAGCCACGACTAAGCTATCCCAGGAGTCTGGAAAATAACATAATAGGTTGATACACTTCTCCTCATCAGTGATATTTATATCCATAGATGATAATTGGCTTAACACAGTGTTAAATGCATTTAAATTCTTAGTCAATGAACTACCATCATTCATCCTCGAAAGATACAGTTTATTTCTGAGAAACAACTTGTTTACCATAGATTTCGACCGATATAAGCTTCCCATCTTGTCCCACAATTTCTTGGTCGAATCTTCACCCAATACATTCAGCAGCACTGAATCTGCAAGACAAAGTTGAATCATACGTCTTTCTTTTCTTTCGAGTTTCTCCCATTCTTCCGTCGACATTCCTATTGGTTGGGTAACTGGACAGAATGGTGTCCATTGTTCTTGATCCACAAGAATATATTCCATTTTAAGCTTCGAAAGCTCAAAATTTTGGCCATTGAATCGTTTTATCTCTATTCTGGAACTGCTCACCATTCTTTACCGTGATCTTTAAACAATTTATGACTTACAACTCTTATTGTACCTAAGGTTTAGTTCTTAGATTCAATATTTGCAGATCAAGATCTTATATACTTTCCAAATAATTACACTGCTCTGATAACTCACTTGTCAAGGCAGACCTAAGCTTTGATACCACATGTCAGGAAATGAAGGACACTTCCACACTAATCCTAGCAGAAGAGAAAAAGAATTTAATCAAGAACGCAAATGAAACAAGAAAGCACACAGTACACCGAGATTTTACCCAGGAAACCCTTAACCGAGAAAACCAACACTCCTTTGAGCATTCTTCTCTCTTATTGTCTTATTCATTCAGAATAAAAGGTTACATGTCTAACCTTGGTGCACACATAAGGCACATCGACATCATACCCTCTTGCACTAGGAAGAACAACTCTATAGACAATTCGACTTACATATGCATGACCAACAACCTACACTTACACATGCATTGACCTACAAAAGTGCATTATATGATCACCTTACAACAATATCCTTTACGGCCTTACAACACGCCTCTTTATAAGCTTTACAATAGGAAAAACCCTAAAGATTGGCGCCCAAAAAAATGGTTACAGATCCATGCATATCATTGGCTACAAATCCCGTGATTCTATTACAGTCAACTCCAAGTTGGGTTTACCAGTCGGCCTTCATTCGGTCTCTATTCGATAATCTCATGCCCACACTTCAACCTCTTTTCAGTTGACTTGTTGTCAATATCTTCGACTTCGACTTTACCCGATCGAACTCCTCGACCTTCGACTTGTTGTCAATATACCTCGACTTCGACCTCTTGTCGATCCATCTCGACTTCAACCATCAATCGATTCACCTCGATTAGACTTTCACTGCAAATAATATAACAACCCAACAAACCTTGTCTTGGTATGATATTGTTGTGCAGATGGATTGAATTGTGGAAGGAAGTCAAAATATGAATGCATCAATAGGTTCGAAGTGAAACACTTAGACATTGTGGAGGATCTCTTTGACGAAGATCAACTGATGAAAACAACAGTGAGGCAAGGATGGACACTTGCCT
>JASDQU010587236.1:30866-49253 GCA_032191745.1 Picea mariana | reverse complement strand
GGGGTTTGATCACACCATTGAGTTGGAGGGGGGAAAACCTATGATCACCCCCCCCCTATCGTCATCCTAGGAGGTTCAAGGATGAGATAGTGAAGGCAATCAAGGAATTGTTGGCGATGGGACACATCAGACCGAGCAGCAACCCATTTGCTTCTTCAGTTGTCATAGTTCTAAAGAAGGATGGCACCATGAGGATGTGCATTGATTACCGAGCCTTGAACAAGAAAACCATCAAGAACTGGTACCCTATCCCACGCATTGACAAGTTGATGGATGAACTGCATGGGGCAGTTTTCTTCTCAAAAATTGATCTACGCTCTGGATATCATCAGATCAGCATCCGAGAGCAGGACATAGAGAAGATGGCATTTCGATGTCATTTTGGACACTTCGAGCTCCTGGTTATGCCATTTGAGCTAACCAATGCACCTGCTACATTCCAGTCTTGCATGAACCATATATTCAGGGATCAGTTAAGGAAATCAGTTTTGGTTTTCTTCGACGACATTTTGATCTATAGCCGGTCATGGCAAGAGCATATGAGGCACATGTATGAGGTATTGAGCATCATGGAGGCACAATCATTATATGCCAAAGAGTCCAAGTGTGAGTTCAGTATGACATAGTTGCTTTACTTAGGCCACATAATCAGTGCACAGGGGGTACAGGTGCACCAAGAGAAGATCGGGGCCATTCTAGATTGGCTGACGCCCAAGAATGTGACAGAATTAAGGAGCTTCTTCGGGTTGTGCAGCTATTACAGGCGGTTTGTCCAGGGTTTTTCTCAGCTTGGAGCACTGCTGACAGATCTTACCAAGCATGGGGCCTTCATATGGACCGAGAAATCACAGGAATCCTTTAATCACATGAAGGAATTCATGGGCACTTGTCCAATGTTGGCACTACCAAACTTCACCTTGCCATTTGTACTAGAGTGTGATGCATCCAACGAAGGGATCGGTGTAGTTTTGAAGCAAGGAGGACACCCCATTGTATTCAGGATCTGAAATCTTAGTCAACCTGAGAGGTTGTACTCCATTTATGACAAGGAAATGTTGGCAAACATGCATGCCTTGACCAAGTTCAAATAGTATTTGGTGGGTAGCAAATTCATGGTCAAGATCGATCACAATAGTTTGAAGTATTTCCTTGAGTAGAAGGACCTTAGTGAGCGCCAACAGAAATGGGTGACGAAGGTACAGGAATTCGACTTTGACATAGAGTGTGTCAAGGGGAAGAAGAACATTGTGGCCGATGCACTATCGAGGAGGCCTACGACATGTTCTTTGATGGAGATTTCAGCAGATTGGAAATCCCACTTGTTAGTGGAATATTCCAAGAACAAGTTTGCTTGTGAGGTGATGGATGGGCAGATACAGAATGACCGGTATAGGGTCATTGACGATGTCATATTTTACAAGGATAGAGTCTACTTGGTGCCAGATTCAGGGCTCAAGAAGAAGATCCTCACCGCAGTTCATGATTCACCTCTAGCAGACCATCAGGGGTTTTTCAAAACCTATAGACAAATCAGAGAGAGGTTCTCATGGAAGGGCCTCAAACAAGACATTATGAGACACGTCAATGAATGTGTGACTTGCCAGCATAACAAGTCAGAGCATGCTCTTCCAGAAGGGCTACTTCAGCCAATTCCCATTCCAGAGCAGAAATGGGAGAGTATATCTATGGACTTCGTCACAGGTTTATCCAAGGTCTAGGGTAAGGACTGTATCTATGCAGTGGTCGACATATTGACCAAGTTTGCTCACTTCTATGCTATACCGATAGAGTACAACGCAGTTCAGGTAGCCGATCTTTTCTTCAAGGAGGTCTTCAGACTTCATGGGTTGTCAAAGAACATCGTCAGTGACAGGGATAGTTGGTTCATAAGGAAATTTTGGAGAGAGTTGTTTTGGTTGGTGGGGATAGAGTTGACACCTAGCACTAACTATTACCCTCAGATAGATGGGCAGACTGAGATTGTCAACAAGTGGGTTGAAGGGTATTTGAGGAACTATGTAGGAGGACAACATAGAACGTGGGTAAAGTGGTTACATTTAGGACAACATTGCTACAACACCACCTTCCACATGTCCATCGGTATGACACTCTTTCGAGCATTGTACGAATATGATGCTCCCACTTTGGTAGACTTGGTCTTCGAGGAGATAAGAGCTTCCAAGGCCAAGGATTGGATCATAGAGAGTCAGGAGATTCTCAAGTTGTTGAAAGAGAACCTATAGACGGTGCAAAACCGACAGAAGATAAGTGCGGATAGGCACAGGATAGAGTGCATCTTTGAGGTTGGAGATTTGGTTTTCTTGAGACTCCAACCCTACAGATAGTCATCTCTAAAGAAGAGTGGGGCCAAGAAGCTAAAGCCCAGATTTTATGGTCCTTACAGGATCATGCACGGAGTAGGCGAGGTTGCTTATGAGCTAGAGCTTCTAGAGGGTGTTACACATCAAAAATACCCACTTTGATAGTGTCGCAAGTGTCGTCATTACAAAGGTCGCAAGTGTCGCACTTTGCTCACAAGTGACGCAAGTGTTAAAGAAAGCATATTGTCATGATGCATATGTCGTGCCTATAACAACATGAGAAGGACACTTGAAACACCTCAAACATTTGATTTGGAAGAGGAGAAATGAGTCGGCAGGCTTACAAACCTTTTGCCATCTGAAAGCACCTCAAAAACTGAGTTTTTGGAGGGGAGCGCTCCCCTATACCTCTTCTGGGAGAATTGGCACTCCCCCTTACACTGTCTGGGAGCGTTATAAAGCTCCTTTGGCCCTTTTGAGGGAGCACAAGTGTCTTTAGAAGCGTTGGCACCCCCCTTAAGCCTACTGGGAAGCGTTATAGCACTCTGATGGCCCTTTTGAGGGAGCGCTACCTATTCTGGGCAGTAGTTAAGTTGTTGAGATGAATAGGGGAAGGATCCTTTCATTCTTGGAAGGCAGTTGGATTCGAATCCCTAGTCCAACCATGATCTTAGGGGAGATCCTCAACTGAAGGAGGCAAATCCTCAACTTCCCCAAGGATATCTCATAGGGAGCAATCAGTGAATCTATCATCGTTCAGATCATGGATATTTTGAGCAAGGGGTAGACAAGGAGAACTTGGCAAAACTATTGCAATTCATCTATGGATATAAGCAATGTTTCGTCCTCATTAATGTAATTTGCTTGGCCTGTTTCTTTCTAATTCATGTTCAATCTTACATGAATTTGTCTCTTTAGTAGATAGACCTATTTCGGACTAATCTTGATAGAGTAGGAAGTGGTCGTACTTTGTTTGTCTACAGGGCTTATCGAAGAGCAAAAGATTGGAGCTCAATTCGGAGCGTGCAGGGACAAACACCAGTAAAAGGTACCTCTTTTCTCCTTCCTCCTCACACACTAGTCCATCTAGATCTAAAAGGAAGTCAGTGACAATGATAAGCACTTTATGTCTTAGAGTCAAGAGTCTAGCTCTTTGAGGAGATCTACCTATCCGCAGGGAGATTTTCCTTCAACAGAGGGGAGAAAAATTCATAACGTATTCCACATGTCTTGCCTAAAAAAGGCAGTGGGACAATTCATTAGCACATCCGAGGAGCTTCCCCGTTGGATGAGGAGGGGTAGTTGGAGTTAGTTCTGGAGGAGGTTTTGGAGTTCTGGGAGCAGAAACTAAGGAGCAGGGTCATCAGAGAGTGTTTGATCAGATGGAGAGGGCTTCTAGTAGAGGAATCTACTTGGGAGAGCGAGTAGGTGTTGCAGCACCCTGGACTGATATTGCTTGAGGACAAACAATTTTGGGAAGGGAGGACTGTATCCCTTTCCAAATAGGAGCTCCAGAGAAGAGGATTAATGGTCTAAACCACCCCGTTAGACTATAGCCAAGGCCAAAGAGGGGTAGACAGGGTTACTAGAGGTCACTCTAGTCACAGGTGTTATATTCGGAAAGTGACATTGAGCTAAAAAGGGTTAAAAGCGCTTTTAAGTCATTATGAGCTAAAAATAGAAGTCAACGGTGATTTAGGGTTTTGGAAGTCAACAGTGAATTAGGGTTTCAACTTGATTTAGGGTTTTGGAAAGCTATAAAGGAAGGGTCAGTGACCTAATTCATCATTATGCAAATTATGACTAGTCATTGAGGAGAAGAGGTGCATCTCAAGAGAGATAGTTTAGTGGATTCCAGGAGGAAGACACCAGTTGGTTGATTTCGGTGTTGAGAGACACACCCTAGTCACCGAGAATATCATTCAGGTCTTCCATCATTCTTCAGCAGCATTTATACAGTGTTCAGCAGCAAGGGCGCATTCATCCAAAGTGAGGGCGCAACTTCTGAGAGGGTTTTTAGTCAACTTATCCTATCCAGGGAGAATTCTAAGATTTCCCTCCAGCCCATTTGAGAGGAGGGAAAGGCGCATCTTTTTCCTAGTTCCTCATCATATTCCGACGGAGGAATCAACTGGGATGCATTTCCAGACTTGGACGTGTGACACTTTTGGTGGGCATATTTGGGGTTCCAGAGCGAGTACCAGACCAGATTCAGAGAAACCCTTCTGACCCATTTCCCAGTAGACCAAGGCGGTCTTTTTGAGACATATATCATCCGATTCTTATAGTGGAATCACTAGGATGCATTTTGCCAGAAGAAGAGGGGCTCATTCCCCCAAGGGTATCCATCTGGGGTCCAGATTCATCAGTAGAGGGGTCCGACAGATACCAGTACTGAGGACTAGAGAAGGGCTTATCATTTGGGACAATTTACAGGCCATTCTGAGAAGTATAGCTCCCAGGGTGAACTTTCTAGACTTCCAACAGTTACCGTCATAGCTGCCATAATCCCAGCGCATCCATCGATTCCGCAGTGCTCCCATATTCTAGGTATTATATTTTAGTTGCTTATTTGTATTTTGGCTAAGATCCTTTGTGTGTTGATCTAGTCGAGTATTGTCAGTTTATTTAGCCGCATTCGTCCATTTTGTAATCCATGGAGATATCATAATACAAAATTTGTAGTCATTTTTCGCGTGTATTATTTGTATGATCATTTATATGTTGTAAACCATTGATCCCACACACACATTAGCAGTGTTTCCTAGACTAGCCAAGTTAGGAACATTACGGAATATGTTGAGTTGTTTATCTATGTTAGCATGTATATGTTATTTTGGAATTGTGTGTCAGTGATAAGGGGGTGTACACCAAGATAGTGAGGCAATGTATTAACATAGTGTTACTTTGCAACTATGACATTGAGTTACAACACTAAAATTGTGTAATTATGAATATTAGAGTGTATGTAATGCAATATCATTTTTCCACTGTGATTTGTGGATAAGTTGTTCATTGTAATGTACAACATATGTTGATGATTTAGTGTGATTATGTACATCGAATACAATGATCAAATTTGTGTACCCATACTTAGAAAATTCTTTTTGGGTGAACTTTTTATTAATGTGACTCTTAATGTCACAAAATTAGTCAACTTCTATCTTATTTTGAGAACAATAATAATATTAATTTCATCCAACAACTTTAATTTTTTGAACTTTTATATTAATAAAAATATTGACTTGTGAGACTCATCTAAATCTAGGATTGACATATACATTAAGATTACAAAGTTGGAGATTACATATATTGAATCACAATATGTGATATCTCATTCATATGTGTGAATTCATGATATAAATCATTTAGCTTATAAACATTAAAATCCATATTTAACCAAAGTTTAAACAAGTTTCAAAGTGCATATCAAACAAGGTGCAAATTAGACTCATGTTTAGATAGGTTAGAGTATTGTTCATATTCAATGTACCTAATGCACCATTATAATAACATGAAAATCAATCCAACCCAATGCACCTCACTTATTTCCCATGGATGTGTTATTCGGAACTTTAAGGTAACTATGGAAGCATATATAAGTAGAGGTTGAATGTATAAAGCATGCATATTACTATCCATATGCACACATACAAGGATCAAAGTATGCAATATTCAAGATATAATATAATATGAACAACATAAATATTTAGCAAGCAATGGCAGAACAACAATGATATATCTAGAACAATACCAGAATAACACTAGAAAGAGCACCTTTATTAATGATAGCAATGTTCACTTGTCTCTTCGAGGGGGAAACCTCCAACAAAGCAAAACTCTATTACAGTAATCTCCAAGACAAAAATATCCAATGCCTCATACTCTTATTTATACTAATTCTACCTTCTAAGGAAACTTCTAGAGGAAGATCTTTCTAGAAGCGGAAGCTTCTATTAGGTCTTCTTACATTGACTTATTCTCCTTTATTTATTAGGCCTTATTAACTAATGTCGGCCTTTATTACATAGAAAACATATCCTACAAACTAATGACCCATGGAGAGGGGTTAGTATTGGGTCCTAACAAAGTCCTCCTTTATGTCCTTCATGAGTTCTGAAAGCAGTCTTCGAAATATCTGCCTCCTTCATCCAGATCTGGTGATAGCCGAAGTGAATGTCTAATTTGGTGAATGCATAGACACCTTGGAGTTCATCCAATAGATCATCAATTATAAGAATGGGAAACTTATCTTTGATGGTCAATTTTTTCAGGCACATGGGCTAAGTACCTTCTTTCTTTAAGACCATCACCACTGGTGAAGAATATGGGCTGGTATTGGGGAAAATTACCCCCGCCTCTAGTAATTCATGTACCATATTTTCTATTTCATTTTTCTGAGAAAATGGACATATGTAGGGACGTACATTAGGGGGTTGGATTCCCGGAAGGAGAGGGATGCTATGATCATGCTCACCCCTAGAGGGAGGTAAGGTAGTGGGAATCTCAAAGACCTTGGGGTACTTGTCCAAGATGAGTTGCAAGATGGGAGGAACTACCTGAGAGGCATGTTCAGTGACCTGGATGGCATTAAATTGAGAAATCACACCATGGTGGCCTTTCTTCAACAATTTTTCCATCTTGTGAGAGTTGATGATTTCAAGAGAGCCCGCTTGGAGACCTCAGAGGGTATAGGGGTGAGCGTATTGGGTGAAGCTCATATATAATTCTTGATAATCCATTGTGATTGGCCCTAGAGTGTGAAGCCAATCCACTCCTAATACAATATCACAACCACCCATGGAAATAGAGAACCTGTGGGTTTTCAGAGTATAATCACCCATTTGGAGTTTGACATTCTCACAACGGCCCCCACACTTCATAGTACCACCATTAGTGATGAGGATTTGAAAATTAGAAACAAGGTGGACAAAGAAATGGATCTCATCAACAAGCCTGTGATGAATAAAATTATGGGTGCTGCCACTATCAATCAACACCACCATCAATCGATGTTTGATGTAGCCTTGAGCTTTAATGTCTGTGAGGCCAAAATATTTGAGAGTGAATGAAGTGATATGACGGGTTCCTCTAGTTCCACAGGGGTTACAATTGGAGCTTCGACATGATCACTTGGTGGAGCCTCATCTGATGGGATGTCTTCAAAAGGAGAGGAAGTGGATGCATCAATCTAGAAGAACTTGTGTTCTCTACATTTATGCCCCGATGAATACTTTTCATCACAACAGTAGCAAAGTCCTTGCTTGCAACGTTCCACCATTTTGGCTGGAGATACCTTTTGGACCTTCAATGTTTGTGTCGGAGCTGGGTGAGCCCCTAGGAGAGGACAAGTGAGAACTAGAGCCTTCATGGGTGGGGGTTGAAGGATGGTCTCTGCTTCATTTGCTAATTGACATGCCTGCAACCAAGTAGTAGGATGATGCATGCTCACATGAGCTCGAATGGCTTCCTTTAAGCCACTGATAAAACATTCAAGGTAAAATGCATCAGATAACCCCTCAGTCTGTATAGCCAATTGTTCAAATGTCGTGATGAAATCTATGATTGATCCAGTTTGGTGTAGCTTGGTCAGTCTACCCAAAAAATGTGATTCCATAACAAAATGGGCACAAACTGCTTTAGTAAACATGTTCCAAGTGGGTATTCCTGGATAACATTTCTTATGCCACTACCACCATTGTCATCGTTCTTGATCCAGGTACAAAACCACTACATGAAGTTTGGTCTCATAATCCAAAATATTATGGAGGGAGACGTATTGTTCCATTTGAGACACCCACCCTGCTAGGTTGGATCCATCAAATTTATGCATGTCAACTTTGGGTGCCTTATTCCAAGAGTGTCGAGAACCCTAAGGGGAGTAAGAGGAATGAGTATGCTCATAATGGGAATGTTGAGGGTCCTCTGCATTGGGCTCTACCTGCTTACCTTTTTTGAATGGTTGCATAGCTTCATAGATGGTTTCTTGGATTGTTGTAGGGATGGAATCTGTTATCACCATAACAATTTTTTAGACAGGATCCAAGTCCCGAAAATTTAGCAAGAGCTACATCGTTGTGGAAGCGTGATAGTTTGGAGAATTAATAATTTAGAGGACTAGGACATATCTAGTGGGCATATGGAAGAATATAGCAGAGGCGCAAAAGGTATAACTCGACAGACCGTCGATTGTAAAATGACCCAGATCAACAGCTGGGGCCCATATCGGGCGAAGAAACTTGCACGGGACTTAACCATGTAAAGGCGGACCAAGGAAAACCATTGTCATTTTTAAAGGGGACACGCAACGCCTCCAAAGATACATCAGGGTGAAAGGCAGGTTGCCTAAAACCACTTTTGCAAAAGCCTCGATGTCACATGTTTTAATATGTCAAATCAACCACTCGTGGGGCGGGTGACGGCTAGTTGAAATCACCCTGCTTCACTCGTTCGATACTTCACAACCATATGATGTCAGGTGAACGTCATCATATAATGAACTCGAAAGATAATCATTTGAAATGGATTAGCCAAGCATGGTGAACCAACATACATGTAAGTGACTTTGTCAGTGATTCATGATTGGAACTCTATAACTATCGATTCTCAAGTATGAGGGTATCATATCATCCGTAAGATTGACTCTCTAATTTCTGAAAGGAACATCTTGGTTTCCATGATACTGGGATACATGGACAAGGCCAATCAAGCCATATCTAGTCAAACAGGTCATTCAAGTAGCATGGCGGGTTTATCTACTGGTAAGAAGGAAAGGGAAATTGCACACATATTAGCAACTAAATTCCATATGAAACCTGCTATAGACCCAGGATTAGAAGTTAGGCTAAATCCCATCATGAAGGACCTAATCATCAACAGGCCAACTATGAAAAAGAAACAGAGCAAATGGCAAAAGACATAAAACATGGCCGAAACAATTGAAAGCATTGGGGAGAATCAACCGGCCTAGTTGGTCACTCTAAAGAAGGAGATCGTTGAGCTGAAATAAATTCTCAGACTAGAATAAGTACATCTCAACATGTTTTGGATAGATGGTGGTCGAAGAAAAGGGCCTAGATATGATGAGCATGTTTCTAACGTTCCCTTTAAAATAGGATAATGGTTATTATGATTCATTCCTCCTTGTAACTCATCTCTAATTTTAGAATTACGAGAAGTCTGAACGTTTTGAATTCCACAAGAAATTCCTCTATATATATTATCTCGAGGATATAGAAAGGATGGAGAAAAGAGGAGCCTGCCCTCTGTGCAGGAAGACTTAGTAAATTTTTGGGGCTAGAATGAATATATAAATGCAAAGGCAGATTTTGGACTGTTTACGAAAAGATTCTAACTGGCAGTGATATGAGTCTTATTTTTCCCCTCATAGTACATATTTCCTGTAAGCATATAATTCATTTACATTTCCTTCTGTCTAAATTGGAGATTTAGAGGCCCAGAATTCATTATTTAATGCTCTTGGCTTAGCAGCTTAGACTATGTTTCTCTCTTCTTAACTTATTCAGAATTCATCTCTGTAATGCTCTGATGTAGTTACATGTTTCTTTTTCTTTTGATGCCATGCTAATTTTTAGATATAAACTCAGATTTACTGCCTCATTTAGCTTGTTCCTCTTAATAGTTCTCATGGTCTGACAATGCATTGTTCATTCCAGACTCCATAGCCCAAATGTCATCTTCATTTGTCTAGTTATTTTATTAAAAAAAACCCAACACAAACCAAATCTAGCCATTGATTTCCATAGCTATATCAAGTGACATGAGAGAGCCCTCTTTGAGTTGAGTAGGCTAGTGCCTCATCTCTAAAGTTGGTTGAAATAGTTACCTTTGTCGTTTGTCTATTCAGCCGAAAAAAAATTTACAGAGTGCTAACAAAGTCATTGATTGTTGCTTGTATGGTAGCAGGGACAAATTCCATTCACATTTCTAAGAGGGATAGCCTAGTCTCCCAGTATTCTTGGGTCTGAGCTTGGGTAGTTGGCATGGTAGCGGCTTAGGTAGAATATGAGGTGTCGTGATGGAAATCGAGACCACAAAAAGTGATATGTATCAGGGTGATTAAGACAAAGAGAGGAGTCTAATGGGATATGTGTCAAATAATGGTGTCTCAGAAAGGGGTGGGACCATGAAGAAAACAAAAAGGCTTAAAAGTGAAGGGTACCATTACGATTAGAATGAAGAGAGGAATGAAATGGACTAGGTTACAAATAAGGGTGTTGACGGGCCACAAACTCCTTTTTTATTTTTTTACTCCAGCGGATTTATACTCCTCCCTGAATACTTCTGCAATGGTGGAATTCCCAAATTCTGAATAATAAAAAATGTCGATAGGGAATGTTTCTGCAGCAAAAAATTTGACAAGGGCCAATTTGTAGTGCCATAGATCAGTTGTTGTCGTCCCAAGGGTTAGGGTTTGCAGGGTGTCTACAGTCAATGGTTTTCCCTATGTTATAGCTCTCTTATATACGTCCGGGTTCCAACAGTAGTACTCAGCCCAATATCTCAGGGCACCAACTAAGGAGGCTAGACCGTGCCCTTAGTCATACTACCCGACTACCCAGGTACTAGAAACTCACTTCCCGAGTGTTGTTCTCGGTGATGCTTTTTTTTTCTTACTTCTACAGAGTTATACTTTGCCTCAAATACTTCTGGAGTGGCGAAATTCTGAAATTCTCAATAATGAAAAATGTCGGTAGGGAGTGTTTCTGCAAAAAAAAAATTGAGAGGGGCCAATTTGTAGTACAATAGATCAGTTGTTGTCATCCCAAGGGTTAGGGCTTGTAGGGTGTCTACATTCAATGGTTTTCCCTGTGTTATATCTCTCTTATATATGTGTGGGGTCCAACAGTAGTACTCAGCCCAATATCTTAGGGCACCAACTAATGAGGCTAGATTGTGCCCTTAGCCATACTACCCAACTACCTAGGTACTAGAGAGTCACTTCCTTAGTGTTTTTCTTGGTGACACTATAGTAGTTAGGCAGCTGATAGATTTATCTATGGAGAGCTTCAGGATGCCTAGGTCGATCCGTATACAAGTGTTGTCTGATGCACTACCACTCGAAGGGGTACCAACAGGGGTTATAAGGGTGGCCAATAGATGTGCTCTTAAGAACCACTTGTATTTCATGCATGTATTAATCCCCAGCCGCGCGTTTATGTGTGTAACGAAATATCTATGTAGCTTAAATACATTGGAATACGTCTCTCCCCTAAAAAAAAAAATTACCCCACAAGTCTTGCCTGTGAAAGAGCTCTGATGCCACTTGAAATATTCCAGATATAATATAATATGAAGAACAAAAATATTTAGCAAGCAATGGCAGAACAACAATGATATATCTAGAACAATAACAGAATAATATCATAATAACATGAGAAATATCACATTTATTAATGATAGCAATGTTCACTTGCCTCTTCAAGGGGCAACCTCCAACAAAGCAAAACTCTATTACAATAATCTCCAAGGAAAAAATATCCAATGCCTCCTACTCTTATTCATACTAATTCTACCTTCTAAGGAAACTTCTAGAGGAAGATCTTTTTAGAAGCAGAAGCTTTTATTAGGTCTTCTTACATTGACTTATTCTCCTTTATTTATTAGGCCTTCTTAACTAATGTCGGCCTTTATTACATAGAAAACATATCCTACTAACTAATGACCCATGGAGAGGGGTTAGGATTGGGTCCTAAAAAAGTCCTCCTTTATGTTCTCTTTAAATCATGTTGGATAGTACACTGAAAACTAGTGATGGAATATGTGAGACATACATAGTAATATTCATCACATATATATGAATCAAATTCCACCACCAAATTCATTAACATTTATTAAAATTTATCAAAACTCTCAAAGTTAGAAGAACCTTTGATACATGTGGCACTATAGGTTGACAAGAAGAAAGGTTTCAAAAGAGGATTAATGGTGCTATGGTCTTCGTGTTGAAAATGTTTGTAAATTACTTGTACAAGAAAACAAATTGTAAATAATTTATGACGGAAAAAATTATAAATTACTTGTTGTAAGGTCTTCGACTAGATGGGTGTAGAGATCTTCACCCAAGTCCTCAAGGAGACGAAACTTGGGGTTTCTCCGGATGATCTATAAATGGGAGGATTATAGCCTATCCATTTCACCAACACAGACTTCTCCGTAAAACAATTACAACCTTAGCTCTTTGGATGCTGGGAAATTCTCGACAAATCAAGCCACAAGTTGAGTCAAAAGCAAATGAGTTGAAAATATGCAATTTGGGTCGGAAGCAAAGCAAATTAGCCAAAGTTGAGTCAACCAAGAGTCGGGTCGACCAAGCCGAATTAGACTAAAGTCAAATCTACCCAAGTTGGATCAAACTAAAGTAGAGTCAACCAAGAGGCCAAACTAACCAAAAAATATCTCCAGTCGAAAGGTGGGTGGATTGGGTCGACTAGGAAGGATTGTCGGTCGAATGAGGAAAGGAATTTGACCAAGAAAGAATCTAGTCGGAGATGGGTCAACTTGTAGTGAAAGTAAATAAATAAAAGGCAGATTTGGTGCCCAATCGTGAAGGGAAAACTTGGGAAAGTCAAATGTAGTGACCAACAACTGAAAGAAAAGTATGCAGGGCGAATTCGATGAAAAATGACAAGTGAAAACATTTAAAGACTATTTTTTTAACAACCCATGATGCAATAAAACGCCTCGAGCAATTTTTGGTAACCCAGAGAAACTAGAAACGTGTGGGAGTTGATTTGGGCCTTCATTGACAAAGAAAAATGTATGGAAGTCGACTTGGGCATTCACGGAGAACAGAAAATGTATAGAGGTTGGTATGGAATTCAATGACGGAGTAAAAACATTTTGGGGTGAATTTGATAATTGACGAATGGGAAAAAATGTGTATATGGTTAGTGAGCAGCTAATAAGAACCCCAACAATCCTATACTTCGATATATATGACGTCTATTCTTTGTGGGCAAAGGAAAACGCCCGACGAAGTCAAGAATATGCCCAACGACTCTAAAATCGAAATTAGAAACCCCCAAATGAATAGAAACATCTCTGGAAGGAGGTTCATCGATTTCCAACCCAAAGTCAATGCACAACTATGGTTAAAGAGTTGTTAAGATGGCTTATGAACCCATAATGACCATATTCCTATAAAATGAGCTCAAGTCCAAATTGGTACAAAAATTCCATTTGCTAAATAAAATGCAGACCACCATTAAGTTACAGTGTATAGATTAACCATTTTTAAACAAATATAAACCACAACAATCATCACACATAAACTAGAATTTGTCTTGGAAACTCAAACGGGAAAACCAACATTCTTTTGGTTTTGGCTAGGCTCTTTATTATTCAACAGTGGGCAAGTTACAGGCTCTATGGTTTGTCTCTATGCTCATAAGTGACATTTGGGCAACCTCTTTACATCGTTCACATCCAAAGAACCCCTTTTTCATTATGGGGATACATCATATAAAATGTTGAGTAAACTGGGAGGATAGTTGGAAGGTCAGGCATCCCCAATGCTTCAACTTCTCTCTAGTTCATCTATGCTTCATTTCTTTATTTGTTTGTCTTTTATCCCACATTGAAAAGGTATTATGAGAGTCTCATTTTTCCATACATACAACAATATACTGCCCAAATTTGCATATATTACATACAAAATGGACATCAATTGTGATGGCAAGGGGCCCTTCATGCCAACAAGTCAATCTCCTTCATCGTCCATGGCCTTAAACTTTGCCCGTGTTGATCATCTTAGAGTCATGTGTTGATAGCCAATTGTTCTTGTTGGATCCAATTCGGATCACACCTCCCCATTCAGAGGCTTTTGGTCCCCAAAAGCTGCCAAGGATAGATGAGGGAACTTGTTTGCAATTTGGTTCCTCTCATACCATTTCACTTTCCTTGCAATTTGTCCTTTGAGACCAATATGGCACATTTCTTGTTGTCCTCTACGAGTTATTCGCTCCTTGTGATGTAACATTGTGTCTTCCTTCAACTCCTCAGGTCCATGAGGTGCAAGGTCTTCAACAATTGGAAGAACCTGATGTTCTTCCTCCTCATCTAGCATGGAGGGTTCAAAAAACTTCAAATTTTCCATGTTCACCACTGAACCGATCTGTATATAAGGTGGAAATTTTAGTTTGAATGAATTCTCATTCACTTGTTCAATGATATCAAATGGTCCATATCTAAGGGGCTTGAGTTTCTTCGATGCTCCTTTTAGTCTTTCCCTACAAAGATAAAGCTACACCTGGTCTCCAACATAGAACTTATGATCCTCCCTGTGTTGATCATGCCTGGCTTTGTACAATTGTTGGCTCTTCTTGAGTTTCTCCTAAACCCTTAGATGTATATGCATGATCTTGTCCATGAATGTTCTTGCCTTCTACTCTTATCCTTTTAGTCTTGCTTCTTCCTTTCATTGTCCATAAACGATATCAAATGGGGAAGGAGGTAAATAACCAAAATATGTCTTGAAAGGAGACTTATTGGTGGAAGAATGAATTTCTCTACTGTAAGAGTGTTGAATGTATACTATTTTCTCGTCCCAAGTCTTTGGATGTTTGTTGTTATAACCTCTCAACAATTGCACCATCGTCCTATTTACTACATCGGTTTGTCCATTAGTCTATGTATGGAAGGAAGTGGAATACTTCAACTTGGTATCTATTATCTCCCAAAGCGTTTTCCAAAATTTTCCCAATAACCTGCTATCCCAATCAAATATAATGGAATTTGGTAATCCGAAATGTACTCAAGAATGGCTAAAAACTAGTTCAGTTGCTTCTCGTCCACATATTGTCTTCTTACAGGGAATGAGCACACACATTTTGCTGAAATGATCCACCACAACGAACAAGTAGTCATGGCCTCTACAAATCATAGTTAAAACTCCAACAAAATCCATGGATATGCTCTCCCAAGGTCTGCTTGGTACTGAAAATGGCATGTACAAGCAATGTTTTTGGTTGCTTGGCTTGCTAGTGCTGAAAATAACTTAACCTATAACAAAACTTTGCCACCTTGTCCTGCATATTTGGCCAATACGCACAGTGCTACAGATTCACCACTGTCGTTTTCACGCCAAAATTCCCAACAACTCTAGAAGTGTGTGCTTCTCTCATCAACTGAACTCTTCTAGCTCGGGGTATGCATAGTTCATCCAGTTTGTACAACAAACCATCTTGGAGTTGGTATTCATTTCCTTCCATGAAATCAACCAACCTCCCCTTTAACTACTTGTAGACTCCTCTAAAATCTTCATCTCCTTTGTAATCTTCACTCAGAAATTCATGAGTGAAAGGTGCAAGTTGCATTATCATTCCAATTTCTGCAATCTTCTTCAATGGTGGTCGAGAGAGCATGTTTTCTAGTCCATTCATGACTCCTTTCTTGTATCTAATCAATAAATGAAATTGTTGCAAGAAACCTAACCACTTGTAATGTCTCACATGTTGCATCTTGCTCTGAGTTTGCAGATACTGAAGGGGTTGATGATCTGTGTCTATGATACTCTCTTTTCCCAAAGGTAATGCTTCCACTTCTTCACTTCTTGTACAATTGCGAACAAATCCTTATCATACATGGGATAGTCAAGCACTACTCCATGAAACAACTCTAAATGGTAGCACATAATCCTTCCTCCTTGCATGAGTACTGCTCCTAATGCATATCCACTAGCATAAGTCTCTAGCTCAATAGTTTGTTGCAAATTCGGCATGGCTAACACTGGAGCATTATTGATTTTCTTCTTCAAGTCTTCAAATGCTCTTTGTTGGGTATTACCCCAATGAAAGCTCTTTCCCTTGGTATTTATGGCATGCAATGGTGTTTCTATTGTGGAGAAGTTTACAATGATTTTTCTTAAATACTAAGTTGATCCCACGAAACTTCTGACCTCTATCACATTGGTGGGAATAGGTGTTGAGATTTGGGTGCCTTGGAAAGTGATCCCCTTGTGTTTGTGAGTCTCTAAACATAAAGTGGGATATTATTACCCTTAATACTTTACTTTGTGTTCTAATTTCACTTTGACTTAGGAGATTTAAATCAAAAGTGAAATATGTCACTTAAGTCATAAAGTGACGATTAATTCACTTTGTGGGTGAATTAATAGACATAAAGCAAACTAAGAAAATTTGAGAAAGTGGGTTTTCTAAGTGAGATTTTTTATATTAAATCTCACCCATTAATTAGACATGGCTAGATTGAATCTAGGCCATCAGTATTTTATTTTTGTCCAAAGAGAGGCTAAAGGGGGGAAAAGGGTAAGGAAGAGGCTCATTTGTCACTTGAGAGAGTTGAGTGAGGAGAGGAAGAGAGGAGAAGGCTTGGGTGCATTTCTTGAGGAGAAGAAGGGCATATGAGGTCAAGGGTTTGGAGGAGAATCCATTGAGAGGGCACAAGCTTCCTTGAAGAGCATTCATAGAGGTTGGGCGCTAATGTTGAAGAAGGGTGCATTCTAAAGGGAGGATGTGCACACACTAGTGGAGGGGCGCATCTAGATTGTGAGAGGGCGCATCTTTGAGGAGGAGGATCACATACTTGGAGTGGGTGCACTCTAGAGCATAGAGGGTGCAATGGTATGTGAGGGTGCTTACTTGTTATGGAGCATTTGCTAGAGGAGGGGTGCACTAGTGCTTAGTGAGCACTAAGACAAGTAGAGGAGGCACACTTGTGTAGAGGGTGCAAAGTCCAAGGCAAAGGCAAGAGACAATGAAGAGGACTAAAGGCTTAGCAAGAGAAGAAGGGCGCACCAAGGCAAAGGGTGTCTTTGTTCAAGGGATAGCAGGCACATCTGCAAGAGACTCCATAGTATCCAAGTTTGATTGCTATTGTACTAGGTTCACTTGTATTTGTTTTCCTTGTTGTAACTTTTCCTTTGAGATCTCCTATATACATCTATCTCTAAACTGGTTTTCCCTGAGGGGGTTTTATCGAGGGTCATGTTGACCAAAAATACTTGTGTTCAAATTTCATGTATTATTAGAGTTAAATCAATAGTAGGAGCTTGTTAAGATCTTAGAGGAGTGATATATGTTTTGAGGTTTGCATGTGCTAACATTGTGTTACTAAAACCACTTGCAAGGGCACCTTAAAAGAGCATATAACCATTAGTTGAAGGAAGATTTCTTGTAAGAAGTGAATAGACCTATTTTCTGTCCTAAAACAACAACAAGGACAGATTTTCATAACTAAACTTAGAGCCCAACAAGAGGTCATAAGACATGCCTGTTGGGAAGCCTTCTAGTTCCTCAAAAATCTACATGGTGTCAGAGCTTCAAGGAAAGTGGTTTGGCTGATTTGTGGAGCATTCAAAAGGGCATATTTTTGTGGGGTAAAGATCATATTTGTTGGTTGTTTTTGGACAACAAGTTTTCAATCCAAAACAAGGAGGAGAATCAGATCTGAAAGTGCCTTAGTTTCATGCCTATTGGAGAAATTTACACTTGGTTGGAAGCCTCATTTCTCACACTTGAGACTAGTGTATTTGAGGCTGATTTCAGTTGTTCAGAGTTGTTCAATTTTTGGTTGGTAGAGTGTATCAGTTTTAGCATCATGTCAACATTTGCGGCGACAATTTTGAGGGTAGAGGATAGAATTGCAAGCGCAAGTAATTGGTCGCCTTGGAAGGCAAGGATAGTGATGATTTTGGACGAGGGAGAGTTATGGGAGATCATGGAGAGCTCTGTAGTACCTAAGACATATGTGTTTCTCTTTGTTGAGTTTCAGAGATAGAACAAGAGAGCTAAGAGAATAATCGTTAACACAGTGAAAGACCATGTGATTCCTCACATTTCTGGCAAAGACTATGCATATTAGATGCGGCATTATCTTTGTAGTCTTTATCAGAGTCCTAACAAGAACCACAAGATGGTGCTTCAGAAGAAGATGAGGGGCACCAAGATGGGAAAGACATATACAATTACTTCATACCTCTCGAGTTTCACTTGAATTCGATATGAGTTGGGTGCAGTTGGTGATATAGTAGATTTCTTAGAGTTGGTACAGACAACCTTGAATGGATTTACCAAATCATGGGAGA
>JASDQU010587235.1:97093-116534 GCA_032191745.1 Picea mariana | reverse complement strand
GCATCGTGGCGGTCTCTACTGTGTCTCAGCATCTGCATATCTGAACGGAGTGACAGCTCCGTGTTTCAGCATCTGCCTTCTCGAACCATGTAGCTGCCTCGTGTTTCGGCATATGCATCCTCGGACTGTGTAGTAGCTCCGTGTTTCGGCATGTGCATCCTCGGACTGTGTAGCATCTTCCGTGTTTCAGCATCATCTTGGACAGTTCTGTGTTTCAGCATCGGTCTTGAATACTATTCTGCAGATATAGACACTTATGCACTTCTAATCAATGGTTAAGACCAAAAGTAATGTAAAGTGTTATGCAAAACAGATTAAGAATATAATAATGAGAAAGGACGTTGTATACCTTGGAATGATCAGGTGAGGTGATAATGTGAGTCTAAATACTAGTGATGAAGGGTATAATAATGACAAAAGGTATAGGCAAAAAGGTGCATAGCGTGGTCCTAACAACAGGCAGGGTTCAAAAAAGGAAATGCAGACAACAATCTCTACATCAAGGTAAGTCAAGGTAATATTTTGTTAATTGAAGTTTATGTTGATGATATTATTTTTGGTAGTGATGATGACAGGTTAAGCTAGAAATTTGCAAAAGACATGCATAATGAATTTGAAATGTTGTTACTTGGTGAACTATCCTTCTTTCTAGGACTTCATATACGTCAAAGAAACCAAGGAATTTTTATTTCTCAAACCAAGTATGTCAGAGAAATGCTAAAGAGGTTTGGAATGGAAGATTGCAAACCAGTTATCACTCCCATGCAAACCAATTGTAATTTGAGAAAAGATGATGATTCAAATTCTACAGATCAGAGGCAATATAGGTCAATGATTGGCAGCCTACTATATGTGACAGCATCCAGACCAGATGTAATGTAGACAGTTGTACAGGTGGCACAATTTTGAGTAGCACCAAAGGAATCACATGTATTAGCAGTAAAGAGGATCTTCAGATATCTCAAAGGAATAGACGAGTTTGGATTATGGTATCCAAAAGGAAAATATCTATCACTTATTGCTTACACACATGCAGATTGGGTAGGTTGTATTGATGACCGACAAAGCACCAGTGGACCAACTTTCTACTTAGGTGAGTGTTTGGTATTATGGCTAAGCATGAAACAATCATCGGTATCTCTATCTATAGCCGAGGCAGAGTATATTGTAGTAACAACATGTTGTACACAGGTTCTTTGGATGAAACAAACTTTGACATATATACAGGCTGAGTATGATGAGCCCATTCCAATATATTGTCATAATACACGTGCCATCAATATCTCAAAAAACCTGGTGATGCACTCCAAGATGAAGCAGATTCCAATAAAGTATCACTTTCTACGGGAACATGTTGCAGAAAAGAACATCAGAGATGAGTATGTGGGAACAAAAGAACAACTGGCAGACATCTTTACAAAACCACTTCCACGGGAAGCCTTTGAATATCTTCGCCAAAGACTTGGAGTTATTTCTACTCCAAAAATGAATGCTTTTTTATTGCTTTTTGAATGCTTATCTTATATGTCTTAGTTGTACACGAGGAAGCACCATAAGAGGACAGTTTGTCAGGGGGAGCAACCCTGAATGGAAAGATACCTTTTTCATTGATGAAAAAGGGGGAGATATTTATTAGATGCAGAGGACAGAGGCATGGTTCAAGGGGGAGAAGATTTATCAGATACAAAGGACAGAGGCATGGTTCCAGGGAGAGAAGATTTATTAGATGCAGAGGACAAAGGCATGGTTCCAGGGGGAGCATGAGTGATATGATTTCAGTATTTCATTTGAGTGTTGCCATCAATGCCAAAGAGGGAGATTGTTGATTAAGGTTGGTTGTCAATGATGTCAACCCTTGAAGAAATCCCTGTAGCAAAAAGGTTTGAGTAATGGACCCAATATTGTTTGATGTAAAGATGACTCATTATTTTTTTTTCATGGTTGATAAGAAGTAAATATGGATGAACTCCAAAGTGGTCCCCTTATGGTGAAAGCCCTCACGGGAAGACACTTTGTGGAGTAAGAGAACCCATGCTTAATTGTGGAATAATNGAGTTATGGCCATGAGAAGTTGGAGACCCCAAGTTTGGGTAATGGACCCAAGTTTGTTTGATGGGTAACGGTATGAGTTATGATATATTTTCAGATAATACTATTCTATATGGATATTACATGTCATGCCATTTCTGGTGTCATGTATAACATAACATAACTCCTCAGAGTTTGAGAGTTATGGCCTTACAAAGTTGGAGGACCCTCATATGTCATCTAGAAGGCCCAAAAGGTCAAAATAGTCAAAGTGGTTTAAGAGATTTTAAAAGGTAAATAATAAAGTGAAGTGATGAGTGTATTAAAATTCAAAGTGAATAAAAAATAAATTATTTCAATAATAAATTTAATAGAGAAATTAGAAGTGGACCCAACCCTAAAATAAGGAAAGTGAGCCATGTGACCTAGAAGATGTTTTTAAGGAAGCTACTTGGAGAGTATATATAAGAGGCAAGGCTCTCTCATTTGAAACACACTTGAGAATATTGAATATCTATATGTGTCTGAGGTAACCAAGGATATCAAAACTAGAATTCTGAGTAAAGGTGAAGAACAAAAGGCCAAAATGCAAGGAAGGATAAATTCTTTTGATGGTGCTTTCTAAGGTATATTATTTACAGGTCATCTCACCATTTTCGCTATAAATTATTTTCTATAATGATTCAGACCATGAAATTTCTACGCAAGTGATTAAACACATCCAAGTATCTGTGGTAAAAAAATCAACTTGTGGGTCTTTGTATTTTGGGAGTTATACTCCGTGGAAAATAGGGTTTGTGGCCAGTCCTGAAACAAGTCAAAATCAAGTGTTTCGGGTAACAATGTCATAAATTCTCTATAACAGATCCAAATTCAGTGAGACAAATTTTTTTGGTTAGGAAAAAGTCTTTACTATTATGTGTAACAATTTTAGATCAATTCATCAAACATTTTGTCCGGGGAATGCTCTACAAGGTCGCTCTCTAGAATAAGCCAGAATTCAACAAGGTATGCCATTTTTGCTATAACTCCTTTTCTGAGAGGTTCCAAGTAGTGACACTTGGAGGAATTGAATAAAACACATTGAAGAACATTGTGTATCAGTTTCGTATCTTTATACATTACACGTTCAAAGTTATGATTATTTCAAGTTAGGGTTGTTGACTAATCCAAAACTAGGCATGTGAGACTAAACAAAAGTTTGATGAAAATGATAGTCTATTGTTTTTAAAGTTAAGGAATGTTTGTAGGAATGTGATCATATACACTAGGTCTATTATAGAGCTACAAATGAGATTTGGATGATGAAATTGATGAGGGATTTTGGTTGTGGTACATGTTGAGTACATGGTTGAGACAAGTAGTTGATGAGTTGACGCACATATATGAGTTGTATAGTTGATGATGTTGGTACATATTGATGAGTCATAGTTGATGAGTAGTTGACACATGATAGGTACATACTTGGAACATGGTTGGATGCACTTGTTTATGGTACAGGTTGATTATAGGTTGGTGCATGTTTGATGCACTTGTTTATGGTACAGGTTGAGGTACAGGTTGATGCATGGTTGATGCATGGTTAAGATTTATTGGTACAGGTTTACAATGGTATATCTCACAGTGATAGTGTGACAGTGGTTCCATCATTCTACTTCTACTTTAGGGTGGCAGGACAGGGCAAGGACAGGTGGTTATAGCCACCTTCCGGTTGTATTTGGAGAACATAGGGGGTTGTAGCCTCATTCTGGCTGTAGCTAGAGAATTGGGGAGTTGGAGCTTCCCTTAGGTTGTATCTTGAAAAACTAGGGGGTTGGAGCCTCCTTCCAGTTGCANCTAGAAAACAAAGGAAGTTGGTGCTTCCAATGAATGTAATTCTTCAATACATATAAGAAAAAACATTATGTGGTTTTCTCCCAATTTGGGTTTCCACGTAAAACAATGGTGTACTGTGTATGTGTATGATTGTTCATTTGTTCATTTCTTATTTACTCTATACTTATTGTATGATAATGCTTCATTGATATAACACTTGGATTATATGGTTAAAAGGGATTAAATTGCTCTATTACTGATTCATCCCCCCTCTCAGTAATCCAACAATTGGTATTAGAGCAAGGTTTCTTCAGAAAACAGTTTAACCACTGGAAGGAGATCATGGATTATTCTGAGAATGGAGTACCAATGTTTAATGGTTAGAATGGTTTTAAGTATGAGATGTGGAGTAGAAGGACGAAATTATTTTTACAGGCACAGTGACATTATATTTGGCTATCAGTTGTTACAGGATATGATAGTTCAAAAAGGGCAAAGATTGCAACCAATAAGGAATTGAAGAAGAATAACGAAATAGCAATGGATTTCATCTGGGAAGGATTACCTAAACCGGTAAGAGAAAATGTTGGTAAATGTTCATCAGGCAAAGAACCTTGGGATAAGTTACATGACATATATTCTTCACCCATCACAGATTTAGAAAATAACAAAGAAGATGCAGATACAGAACAAGAAGAAAGATGCTCATTATTTTAGACAAATTCAGAAGAGGAAGAGTATGATGAAGCAGAAGTTGATTACAAAGAAAAATTGATGAGTGCAATTAAAAATCTAAGGAAAGAAAGAGAAGAAAACAAGTCATCCAAGAAAGAATTGATGAAGCAAAAGAAAAGTGTTCAAGGTTATGAAAAGGATCAGCAGGTCATCAAGAATTTAAGAGCTCAACTAGAAGAGGCCAAAGGAATTGAAGAAACTCTAGAATATCAAAAGAAATGTTTAGAAGCCAACATAGTAGCACAAAAGGAAGACACGGAAAAGAGAGAAAAGATATTGATGGATCATCTCAAGGAAAGAACCAATGATTTAAACCAACGTGAGGAAGAGTTTGGTCAAAAAGAGAGAAGAATGGAAGAAGAAGTAATTGCATTGAAAATCCAACTTGAAGAAGCAAAGAGAACAGAAGAGGTCATGAAGTCTCAAATAATGAAGAAAGAAGAAGAGGTTGAGAATATTGCAGATGAAGTTGTCACACTAAGAGTAAAAATTGACAAGCTCAACAAGAAAGTTGAAGAGACAGAAACATCCACATCAGTTGTAGAGAATGAAGAGATGCACTCTACGTTGCTAGAAAAGAAGAATGAAGAAAACAAAAAGATTTATGCAGAAGTACTCAAAGGAAGGAATCATGGTCAACCAAAATCTAAGAAAACTATTGCAGATACATCTTCAAGAATACCATCCATGTTCAAGCCACAAAGAAGCTTCAATCATGATCATGATCAGTCAAAGAAAAAATTTAGAAGGACTACGCCACAAAGAAGATCATTCAGTCTCAGGTATGAAAATTTATTTTATGGCCATTTTTTTTATTGTACTAACTTTGGACATAAGGTTGTAGATTGCAGGGATTATAAACGAAATGTTCAAGCAGACCGTGCCTATGTGGTCGTACGTAACATCGACTATTATAAATGTCATAACTATGGACACATAGCCAATAATTGTAGAAGCATGATCAATACTTCCATGAAAGAGAATACTAATATAAGATATTAGAAAGTATGGATAAGAAAACAAGAAGAACGGGTGAACAAAGACCGAGTACCAGAGATCGCAAGATTGACAATAAAATGAGATGAAGAAAATTCTACAGAGAAAAGGAAATATGTTAGATACAGAAAGGTTTGGAAAATAGCTGAAAGAAATGAAGGACAGGTAAATAAGGAATAGGTTCAAGAGATTGTACTTTTAGACATTGTAGTGAAAGATCAATCCATAGATAGAAAGAAAGAAGTCAGAGATTAGAGAGATAATGAATCTACCAATGAAGATGATGATGAATATACCAATGAAGATGATGATGAATACACATCAGAGCAGGAATTGTTCTGAGCCATCCGGCTTAGAGAATCCCAAGTAATATGAATATTAGACAGGGGGAGTCTATGTGATAGCTGTGACAGACCAAAGAACCATCCTTCGAGCATCTTGCAGAGTTTGAGAAGACATATTCAGAGAAATCAGTTAGCAGAAGTACAATTTGATAGTATAATGATAAATGGGTTAGCATTATGGACAATTGCACAAGTAGAGTCTTGGACAATATGGACAGAGATGGATTTGTAAGAACACTTAGCATGTTTTAATAGATATATGATAGTGGACGAGAGCATGGATTCATAGATTGGTTCAGAGTGTGGTTCAAATCACAGGAATATTCAAAAACAAAACCATTGGAAATTGTGCATACTGATCTAGTTGGACCAACTACAACAAAAGACTTAAAAGGTGAGAGATACTTTATGTTATTAGTTGATGATTATACAAGAATGACTGCAGTTTGCTTTCTCAAGAATAAATCAGAAGCTTTTCAAAATTTGAAGATCTACCAGGAAATGGTGGAAAATGAGATGGATTCAAGAATCAAATGCTTAAGATCGGATAATGGAGGACAATTCACCTCAAAGGATTTTATGGACTACTGCAGAAATCATGGAATAAAAAGGCAATTCTTCGTTGCTAGGACACCTCAACAAAATGGAGTTGTAGAAAGAAAGAACAGGACAGTACAAGAAATGGCTCGAACAATGATAATGGATTCAAAGTTGACATATATTTTTTGGACACAGGCAGTGCATAGAACAATTCACATTCAAAATAGAGTAATGCTCAGAAACAACACTGATAAAACTTCCTACGAGCTATGGAAAGGAAGACCAACAAATGTGAAGCACTTCAGATTTTTTGGAAGCAAATGCTACATCAAAAGAGAAGATGGCAGAATGGGAAAGTTTGACTCTCGTGTGGACAAAGTAATACTTGTTGGTTACTCAAGTACAAGGAAAGAATACTAGTGTTATAATCTAAGATTAAACAAAGTTGTGGAAAGCATCAATGTAATAACTGATGAAACAGGAAGACCAGAATCAAAGGAAGAAGAAAACAAATCAATGAAACAACTTTTTGAAGAAGAAGATAAAAAAGAAGAAGAAGAGGAAGATGAAGATGAAGAGAATCCTACAGAAGTATAAGAGAAAGTTCAGCAAGTATCTCTAAAGACACCTAGAAAATGAGTATAGAAGAATCATCCTTCAGATCAGATTATTGGAAACAAAGATGCAGGAGTTGAGACTAGAAGAAAAATCTGTTCACCAAAACAAACACACCTAGCACTCTTATCTACAATTGAACCAAATTGTTTTGAAGAATCTAGCAAGGATGAATTTTGGAATAAGGCCATGGATGAAGAATTGGATCAAATAGAGAAAAATGACAATCGGGAATTGGTTCCAAGACCAGAGAATAAAAATGTGATCGACACAAAATGGGTTTTAAGGAATAAATTAAATGAAGATGGACAGGTTACAAGGAACAAAGCTAGATTGGTATGTAAAGGATATGCATAGATTGACTGAATCAAATTTGAAGAGACATTTGCCCCAGTTTCCAGAATGGAAGCAATCCGTTTGCTTTTAGCTTATGCATGCTCCAAAAATGTTAAAGTATATCAGATGGACATAAAATCATCTTTTCTGAATGGGGAACTTGAAGGAGAAGTATACCTTGAACAACCAGAAGGATTTTAGTTGTCAGAGAACACAGACTATGTGTGTAAATTAAATAAGACCTTGTATGGTCTAAAACAGGCTCCTAGAGCATGGTACTCCAGACTGGATAAGTATCTGCAGTAGGCAGGGTTCAGAAAAGGAAGTGCGGACAACAACCTCTACATCAAGGTAAGTCAAGGTAATATTTTGTTAATTGAATTTTATGTTGATGATATTATTTTTGGTAGTGATGATGACATGTTAAGCCATAAATTTGCAAAAGACATGCAAAATGAATTTGAAATGTCGTTACTTGGAGAACTATCCTTCTTTCTGGGACTTCAGATATGTCAAAGAAACCAAGGAATTTTTATTTCTCAAACCAAGTATATCATAGAAATGCTAAAGAGGTTTGGAATGGAATATTGCAAACCAGTTATCACTCCCATTCAAACCAATTGTAAGTTGAGCAAATATGATGATTCAAAGTCTACAGAACAGAGGAAATATAGGTCAATGATTGACAACCTACTATATGTGACAACATCTAGACCAGGTGTAATGCAGGCAGTTGGACAGGTGGCACAATTTCAAGTAGCACTAAAGGAATCAGATGTATTAGCAGTAAAGAGAATCTTCAGATATCTCAAAGGAACAGAAGAGTTTGGATTATGGTATCCAAAAGGAAAAGATCTATCACTTATTGCCTACACAGATGCAGATTGGGTAGGTTGTATTGATGACCAATGAAGCATCAATGGAGCAACATTCTACTTAGGCGAGTGTTTGGTATCATGGTTAAGAAATAAACAATCATGGGTATCTCTATCTATAGCCGAAGAAGAGTATATTGTAGCAGCAACATGTTGTACACAAGTTTTTTGGATGAAACAAACTTTGATAGATATACAATTTGATTATGATGAGCCCATTCCAATATATTGTGATAATACAAGTGCCATCAATATCTCAAAAAACCTGGTGATGCACTCCAAGATGAAGAACATTCCAATAAAGTATCACTTTCTACGGGAACATGTTGCAGAAAAGAACATCAGAGTTGAGTATTGTTGGACAACTGAGAGGGGCGGGGGTGAATCAGTCATTATTGTGCTTAAACAATTATGATTCTTTAAAAATATTTACAAAGCACTCAATGATGATCACAATAAAGCAGGGAAATAAACAATGTCACATTCAGCATCAGTCACATATATGAGAAACACAGAGACAGATATTTCCCAAGGAAACCCATACAGGGTAAAAAAATCTTCTTCTTTATATGATAAGTATTATTTACATTCTTTACATTATCATACATATGAGCACCAACTCATTGTGAGGCTACAACCTCTATTTTGCAAGATGCAACTTGCTAAGAGCACCAACTCTCTGTTTTCTCTAGCACCCACTAGAAGGAAGCACCAACTCCCTGGTTTCTCTAGCACCAACTAGAAGGAAGCTACAAATCCCTGTGTTTAAGCACCCACTTGAACCTCTGAGGACAACAATCCTCCCTCACACCTCCCTACCACCTTGTTTTATAAATCTTTCTTACTGAAACTCATTACAGTGATATAATCTTCAACAATGGCTTACTAGACTCATCATTGTTCTGTTGCATTTCGTTGCTCTGTCTACCTCATTTCCTTCCTGCGCACATGACTTGCATTGTCTGTTATTCTGCCTTTTATGCTTTGTGCGCCATGTCCATTCACTACACAATTCCTCTTCTATTCAATTTAGTTTTTGCACTCCCCTCCTTCTTCACACATGAATCACCTTCAACAACGACAATCATAGCTACACCAACAACCCGCAACTCTTCTCTGTATGGTGTACTTATAGCTTATGTGCTACTTGTGCATGTAATGCACACAATCCCTCTACCTACTCACACCATGTTCATCTCCTCCACATATCGAGTGCTCTGTCTGATCATCATGGTAACCCTTCAGCTTCTCTGGCGGTTTGCCCATGCATTCAGCATCACTGGATGTCATGCTGAGATTCCTTAGGCTCTCTAGCAGTCGAGACTCTTCATCTTCTCTGTCTTAGACGAGCTTATCCTTTCTGTTTTCAGCTACAGACTTCAATCCCCTTCAATCTGTCAATCTCCTGTATCAATAATCCTCAATCCACTGGAAGATGCCTTGAGACTCTTCATCTTCTTTGGCAATCACACTCAGTCCTCTTCGAGTCCTCTGGTAAAGATCATCATTTGTTTTAGTTGTTACACTGAGAAGCGCACACTTCGATCTTGTTCAACTTCACTTGAATCGTTGGATTAAGAATAAAGAATCTTGTGCCTGTTTCACCATTTCGTAATTTGGCATTTTGGGATCCCTTTGGTGAAGCTTATCACCTCTAGCTTCTTCCTCCATCTTCCATCGATGTGCCCAATGGATGTGACCACGTGCTTATGCATAAATTACTTTCACGATTTCACATTTTGTGAATCTAGAGATGAGGCATCTTGACTCTCCAAGTAGCGATCCCTGAAACCCCGAAATAGAGCTTATCTGAACTGACTCCTTCCCTTCTCGTGACCACCGGTGGTGACCATAGGCTGTTGCAAAAAGGCTCTTCCTATTTCGCAAGTTTCCACACCATGCTCCGTTGACTCCAAGTCAGCGAAATTCCAATCGCTTTCCACCTGTCCTATGATTCGACGGTTCAAATATGATCTTGATTCAACAGCTCAGATCATATCATGATTTTTCATATCACGATTTCGACGTTCTTGTGGTTATGTTTCTTGCCTCTCCAAGTCGTGATTCGCAAAACTCCGAAATGAAGTCAGATCAATGGTCCAGATCACACCTTGATCAGATGGTTGTGATTAAATCATGATTTCGCATATCGTTGTTCCTAAGATGGAGGTTCTTGTCCCTCCAAGTCGTGATAGGAGAAGCTCTGAGATGGAGCTTAGATCAACGATCCACGTTCTTGGTGATTCAATGGTCTTGATATTTTCACAATCTCACATCTTGTTGTTCCTTAGATGGAGGTTCTCATCACTCCAAGTCGCGATAAGCGAGACTCCGAGATGGAGCTCAGATCAATGGTCCTCATTCTTGGTGATCTGACGATCCTGATCTTTTCATGATCTCACATATCGTTGATCCTTAGATGGAGATTCTCATCACTCCAAGTCACGATTCATGAAACTCCGAAATGGATTCTTTGACTAGCTCTTGATCCAACAATCCACGACTTTCCTTTCTGACGTGGTCTGCCATATTCACCTCCTAGATCTGATGGCCCAGATCACACCTTGATCCAATGGCTAGGATCATTTATCCATTTCTCATTTCGCCACTTCTGTGGTGAAGCGTTTCAATGCTTCAACTCCACTTCACGATTTCGCCACTTCGGTGGTCAAGTGTTTCGACACTTCAACTCCTGGTATCCGAAATTCTAAAATTGAGTTTACTCTTCCATTATCACTGCGCTACTGATCATGCTGATCTTTTCCATCACTGTTCTTGCCATCAATGACAAGCTTACTCCCAACTGTATACCTTCCAACAATCTCCCCCTTTGGCATTGATGGCAACCCTGAATGGTTGTGCTAATCTGTTTGGACCTCCAACTATAGCATCCGATACAAACAACTCCTTTTCTCCCCCTTTGGCATCAATGTCAAAGAAAAAATGCTCCCTATGAGCTGTTACAGTAATTTTATGAGGTATCAGATATGCAATCAATACAAGACACTCCCTGACAGGATGGACTTTCTTACATGTGAGACGGGATAACACCCAGCTTCTATCTGAGATATTCAAATGGTGTCTTGGGTAGAGGTTTAGTAAAAATGTCTGCAATTTGTTCTGTGGTTGGAATGTAATTGGCCTGAACAATCTGATTGGAGACTTTCTCTCTCAAAAAATGATATTTTATGGGAATATGCTTAGTCTTGGAGTGGAATACAGGATTTTTAGACACACTGATGGCATTAGTGTTATCACAATGAATTGGGATCGGTGCAGTGTATTTTACCTCCAAGTCTGCAAGTGTCTGAATCATCCATAATACCTGAGTGCAACAGGTAGCAGAAGCAATGTACTCTGCTTCTGTGGTTGATAGATAAATGGAACCTTGTCTTTTACTAAACTAGACTACTAGGGAGTCACCCAGGAAGAATGCTCCTCCACTGGTGCTTTTTTCTCTCATCAACACAGTTTGCCCAATCTACATCTGAATAAGCAGTTAGCTGAATATTTTGATTTCTAGGATACCACAGACCATAAGTCATTGTTTCTTTCAAATACCTAAATATCCTTTTGACAGCTTGCAAATGACTCTGTTTAGGTGCAACCTGATATCTTCCTACCATTCCTACATCATGCATTATGTCTGGGCAAGATGCTGTGATGTACAACAGGATTCCTATCATTGATCAATATGAGCTTTGATCAACATCAGGTGAATCATCATCCTTGCTTAATTTACATCCAGCTACCATAGGCGTATCCACAGGTTTAGAATCTTCCATTTGAAACTTTTTCAGCATTTCTCTTAGATATTTTTCTTGAGAAATGAACATCCCTTCGGACCTCTGAGTAATTTGCAGAACAAGAAAAAATGATAGTTCTCCTATCATAGACTTTTCAATTTCAGACTCCATGGCAGAAGCAAACCATTGTACCAATGAATCCTTATTACATCCAAAGATGATGTCATCTACATAGACCAGTACGATGAGCAAATTATTATCCTTTGTTTTAATATACAGATTGTTGTTAGTTGTTCCTCTCTTGAACCCTTTGTCTTTGAGACACGTATCCAGTCTGTGATACCAAGCTCGAGGGGCTTGTTTTAAACCATTTAAAGATTTCTTCAGCTTGCATACTAGGTCAGGGTTATCGGACAGTTTGAAATGCTCTAGTTATTCCATATAGACTTCTTCACTTAAATCTCCATTTAGAAAGGCTGACTTGACATCCATTTGGTAGACTTTAAACCTTTTATGACAAGCATAGGCAAGAAAAATTCTGATAGCTTCTAATCTTGCTACGGGCGCAAATGTTTCACCAAAATCCAGTCCTTTTATCTGAGCATAGCCTTTACAGACTAAACTTGCTTTGTTCCTGATAACTTGTCCTTGCTCATTCAACTTATTCTTAAAGATCCATTTGGAGCCAATGACATTTTTACCTTCAGGTCTTTGAACCATCTCCCATGTATTGTTTTTCTCAATCTGATCAAGTTCTTCATTCATTTCTTTAACCCAGTGGTCATCTTTGTTGGATTCATTAAAATTCTTGGGTTCCATCATGGATATGAAAGCTATATGAGATTGTTCAGTGTTTTTGATTAGCTTTCTCCTGTTTTGTACACCTTTGTCTTTTTCTCCAATTATCTGACTTGCAGGATGATTCTTTTGAATGATTATGAGGGAGGAATTTGTATTTGACTAATGATTTGAGTCTGTTTGAGTGTCCGAGTCTTCATTTGATTCAGAGTATTCATTTTCTGATTCTTGGACTTATTCATCTTCATCTTTAGTTATGTCTTCTATAGAAGACTCATTATTGTACACCTCTCTTGTTGGGATTCCTTCATCAATTTTTACATCAATACAGTCAACCATTTTATGCAGCCTCTTATTATAGCATCTATATCCTTTACTATTTTTAGCATACCCTAAGAAGATACCTTCATCAACCCTGTCATCATATTTGTCAAGGTTCTCATCATTATTCTTTATGTAGCATTTGCTCCCAAAGACTCTGAAGTGTTTGATTGCGGCAGGTCTTCCAAACCATAATTCATAAGGTGTCTTGTCACTTTGTGGTCTGAGGTGGGCTTTGTTAAGCACATGGACTGTTGTGTGTATTTCTTTTACCCAATAGGTTTGACTAATGTTCTTCTCATTCATTATTGACCTGGCCATTTCTTGCACTGTTCTGTTTTGCCTCTCAACAACTCCATTTTGTTGTGGAGTTCTTGGGATTGTGTATTCTCTCTTGATCCCATGTTCATCGTAGAACTCCTTGAAGTCTCTTGACATAAACTCTCCTCCCCGATCTGATCTTACTGCCTTTAACCTCTTTCCTGTTTGAGTCTCTGTTAAAGCCTTAAATATTTTAAACTTCTCAAATGCTTCATCTTTTTCTTTGAGAAAGGCAACCCAAGTAAGTATGGAGTAATCATTGATAATCAGCATGAAGTAGTTTTCTTTCTCTGTGCCTTCCTATCTTGATGGTCCACATAAATCCATATGAACTAGTTGGAGTGGTTTCTCTGTTGAAGTGAAGCTCTTGGACTTAAACTGTGTCCTGTTTTACTTCCCTACTTGACAGGGTTTACACATTGAATCTTGGGGCTTTGATATTCTCGAAAGATCTTCTACTACCTCAAGGTTTTTGAGTTTGATTACGTGGCCAAATTTTAGATGTCCAAGACTCCTATGCCATAACCAGCTTTCATCGTGTTTTCTTAGATGACATTCTTCTCTATTTTCTTTCAGCACATATACATTATTTTATGTTCTTATGCCTTTGGCCACCACTTGTCCTGAGTATAAATAATTTATCTTGTAGTCCTTGGACATGAACAACACTTCACATCCTCTGTCACACATTTGACTTACACTGAGTAGATTATGTTTCAACCCATCCACAAATAGAACATCTTGGGCTTTTCCTTTTCCATTACTTAAGCTCACCATTCCTTTGCCTTTTATTTTCCCTGGAGCATCATTTCCAAAGGTTACGTTTCCTGATTTTCTTTCACTTAGAGATAGAAACTTGCCTTTGTATCCCATCATGTGTTTGGAGAATCCACTGTCTATATACCAAAGATTCATTTTTGTTTGAGTGGACAACACTAATTCACACTTGTCACTTTCCTTCTTCTTCCAAAACTTGACATTTTTAGCAGGGGATTTCGAATCTGGTTCATATTCCCTTAAACTACAGTCAATAGATTTGTGTCCATTGTTATGACATATGTAACATTCAATCTCATTGTTCGATAGGTCAAACTTATTGGTGCAACATTGTCTACTCATTGACTGTTGATTATTTCTTGACCTCCTTAGTTGCATGTCCTTGGACTTAATTTGGTAATTGGCAATCGATGAAGGTTTGTTACTTGGCTGCATCATCCTTTGTTGTGGCAAGTATTTATTCCTTTGAAATCTTAATTGCTCATGTCTAAGTCTTAAGGAACAATTTACAGCTTTGTGACCAAAGTTAGTACAGTAGAAACAATAGCCATAGAAAAATTCTTTGTACATGGAAAATGGTTGTCTTCTTTGAGAAAATCGATTTCTTCCAGGCTGATGATGTCTTTTAGCAGTGAGCACATTACTTCTTTGTTCTACAGATTCAGATCTAGCATCTTTTACCTTACTCGACCTGGGTGGTTGATTGTCTTCCTTTGTTTATGTAGGTTTGTTATTTTCATTGGTTGTAATTTTGACAAACTTGATGGGTTTTTCATTTCCTGGCTTACCACTGCTTGATCCCTCTTCATAACCCAAGCCAGTTTTCAGCTTTGGATTCCTTTGCTGATTCAAAATGGTGGCCATTCCTTCTTAGGCTTTGATACTTGATAGATTCTGATTATACAAGGCTTGAAACTTCTCCATTTCTTTCCTCATTTTCACTACTTCTTGTTCTAATGCTTCACATCTTGCCTTCTTTTCTAATAGTTGTTGTTTCAGAATCTCTTCGATTTTCTTTGCCTCTTCCAATTCTAATTTTAGTAGAAAAAGGTCTTCATCAGGTTCTTTACTATCTTTCTCGAACTACATCAACAATTATCTTTGCTTTCTATTCTTGATTCTTAGCCTGTCAATATCTTCCAGTGCATTGATCAGTTCTCCTTCCATGTCAACCACACCTTCTTCTTCATTAACACCACTCCCTATGTTGTTATTGTCATAGTCCTCTTTGTCCATAAGTATGAATTCATTTAGTTTATCTTCAATAGATGAATCATTGTCTTCATCATCTGAAGGATCATCATCATTGTTTACGCAAAGACTTTTCTTCTTAAAGTTATTCTCTTGAAACAAATTTCTGTGTTTGTATTTCTCCTCATCATCACAAGTCTAATCCACTCCTTTGTGGGGACATTTATTTGCAAAATGACCTATCCTACCACAGTTGAAGCATTTGAAAGGAAGTTTACCTTTGTATTTGTTTGATCCCTTCTTCAGTCTCTTCACAAATTTTTCTTCAATTTCATCGGGCTCAGAATACTCATTCTTGTCTTCTTTAAATGATGCTTCTCTGGAGGTAAGTTTATCTTTAACTATTCTCATTTCATATGCAGTCGATGTTCCTAGCAATTGATCAAATTCCAAGTTTTTTAGATCATTAAGTTCTTCTATAGCAGAGACCTTCGGGTTGAACCTATCTGGGAGAGTTCTCAATATTTTCTGAACTAAAGAAGGTTCATCAATTGTTTCACCAAGTGCCTTCATTGCATTTACCATTTCTTCTACTCTCAGAAAGTATTTTCCAACAGTTTCATCTTCCTTCATCTTCAGCTGTTCAAACTGTATTATGTAGGTTTGAAGCTTTGCATCCTTTACCTTCTCATTACCCTCATAGTTGCTTATGAGTTTGTCCCACATTTCTTTGGCAGTTCCTAGGTGCATAAATTTTATGAATTCTACTTCTGCAAGCCCACTCAAGATAGCATTCATAGCCTTAGAATTGAAGCTAAATTCTAGTTTGTCATCCTTATTAGCTAGGACAACTAGCTTTACATATCCAGTATCTACTACATTCCAGACATCTACACCTAACGACATTATGTAGGTTCTCATTCTAACTTTCTAGAAGGAAAAGTTTGTTCCATTGAACAGAGGGGCCTTATTGGTTGAATTTCCTTCATGGCTTGACATGTTTAAGCTCTAGGATCTACCCTTAGATAAAAGGGGCTGGCTCTGATACCAATTGTTGGACAACTGAGAGGGGAGGGGGGTGAATCAGTTGTTACCGTGCTTAAACAATTATGCTTCTTTTAAAATCTTTACAAGGCACTCAATGATGATCGCAATAAAGCAGGGAAATAAACAATGGCACATTCAACATCAGTCACATATATGAGAAACACAGAGACAGATATTTCCCAAGGAAACCCATACAGGGAAAAAACCTCTTCTTCTTTATATGATAAGTATTATTTACATTCTTTACATTATCAAGCATATGAGAACCAACTCATTGTGAGGCTACAACCTCTGTTTTGCAAGTTGCAACTTGCTAAGAGCACCTCTACCATAGTGGGCCTTTATTAATATAGTGGACCTAGTCCACCTTACATTGAATGACCACATTCCCATATATTAAATGACTTCCACTAATAACACATAACTAAATTCCCATTGGGTACCTCTCTAGGTACCCCATATTACCTCCCTAGGTATACCACATTCCATCCCCCTTCACATGTTTCATCCTCGAAACATTAGAAGAAACCATACAATATGATCAGCTAAGCAGTGTAGCCAACTGGTACCAAGTATGACCATCCATCCATCCCAATGGAAGTCGAACGTGATGTCTATCTGCTACCTTTGCGCCCTTATCTTTCTCTGCATCATGTTGCGATTGCCATGGGATTGTTTCTGTAGCTTGAGATCTTCCCATAGTGTTGGTAGTCTTCCATGCACCTCTTGATCGGTTTCCTGTCTGGTGCCCTGCTGGTGCATAAATGTGTTGATGCACATGCCCTTGCCTTGATGACTTTTGAATCTCTATATGATGTGGGTGGCGATATACAACAACTGTAGGAATTTGTTCTTTTTTCTTCAAATCTGCAACACTTTGTGCATTTGAGTCAATGACCTCTTTAGCTTCCTGATTCTGTCCTTCTTGTAGTTTTGCTTCATCTCCTTCTGTAGACTCTCCCTCTGATTCAACTTCAGACTGTGCAATAACTTCTTTGCTATCTTCCATGGGTCCATATTTCTTAATAAGAGACACATCTTGCAATGTGATTTTCTTTTTCTTGTACCACAACTTTAAAAACTTCTTTTGCACATTAATATTAATGGTACCCACTAATTCTATCCAAGGATATCCCAAAACAATATCCACTTTATCCATATCTATAGCATAAAAATCTGAATGCAACACATATTTATCCATGGTAATCTTCAAATCTTGAAAAATTTGAACATTTTCACCCTCAACATCTATGCTTTGAATATTCTTTATTGGAACTTGCAATCTATTAACCAACTGAACATTGATAAAATTATGCATGCAACTAGGGTTAATAGAAACAATGATATTTTCTTTATGAATACAACCATGAACCTGTAATATAGATTTTTCACATGAAAATAAACTCTTGGTTCTCTCTTTATCCTAAGTTTCTCCATGAGACCACTTGTCTAACAATATTTTTTCAAATTCTACATTAGAAAGTCTCATCATCTCATCATAATCAAATGATTTCCACCAAATAGCAGCATCACCTTGCAATTTGAGAGCTACCCAATGGGGCCAAGTATCTTCCCATACTGATTTTTTTTCTTTAATGAATGATTCAATACTAGGGCCATCACATTTCCCTGTAAAATACATCTTGCTATGAAAAAACCCCAAAAAATAGAACAATAAGTTACGGCAAAAAATCGTGGCTTTTTCTGGAAAAACCCTGAAAAAAATGTTGAATTTGAAATGTTCATAACTTTACTTCCCGAACTCCGTTTCAGCTGATTTTTTTTTTGAAATTGGGTATTTTTCCAAGAGGAATTCAAATACCCAATTTGTTTTTCCAAATTCAGCTTTTAAAACTTTATATCTGAACCTGAAGTGCGCCGCCCTCTTTTTCTTCCCTAGAAAAAAAATTCTGCAAAAAGAGAAAACAAATCTTCCCTTCTTTGGCCAAGGAAAGTGCTCTGATACCACTTGTTAAGTACCTATATCAGATCTGAAAATATACTTCATAAATAACCAAGAATAAACCATAAACCATTCACCATAACATGAACACAAGAGATATCCAAAACCCTTGAGGTAGGGTAACACCATATATTAATCCTTATGGAAGGATAAAACTCCTCAAGTAATCATTGCTTGTACAATCACAATATTCTTCACTATATTTCATTACATTTCCTAGACTTCTTTATATAGCTCTCCCTATCTCCTAAGAACCTTCTAGAGAGCCTTCTCACATTTATTACATCCAACTACCATAGTGGGCCTTTATTAATATAGTGGACCTAGTCCACCTTACATTGAATGACCACATTCCCATATATTAAATGACTTCCACTAATAACACATAATTACATTCCCATTGGGTACCTCCCTAGGTACCCCATATTACCTCCCTAGGTATACCACATAGATGGTCAAACGGAAGTCGTCAACAAGTGTTTGGAAACATATTTGAGGTGCTTTGCCTCTGAAAAAAAACACCAGTGGGCTCAATGGTTAACCCTCGTCGAATGGTGGTACAACACTACATACCATACAACCACTCACATGACTCCTTTTGAAGCAGTGTATGGACAGAAGCCATCGTCAGTTCTCTCATACTTACCCGGTACCTCGAAGGTCCAGGCGGTTGACCAAACACTTACAGTCCGAGAGGATATCCTTCGTACCCTTAAAGAGAACTTGGTCATGGCCCAGAATAGAATGAAGCAGCAAGCAGATCAAGGTCACTCCGAACATCAATTTGTAGAAGGGGATCAGGTGTTTCTGCGACTGCAACCATATAAGCAAACTTCCCTCAAGGCCGAGCAGTGTCAGAAGCTAGCACCCAAATTTTATGGCCCTTACACAGTTCTCAAGCGTGTGGGACAAGTCACATATCGGTTAGCTCTACCCAGTTAGTTGAAGCTACATCCTGTTTTTCATGTTTCATGCTTGAAGAAGGTGATTGGA
>JASDQU010587235.1:77908-96993 GCA_032191745.1 Picea mariana | reverse complement strand
TAAATAAGGGTCGAGGGTATGAAAACCCTAGCTTGGAGATTATTGTAACAGAGCGTTGCTCTACTGGAGGTTGCCCCCTTGAAGAGGCCTGTGAACATTGCTTCTAAATCAAAGTGCTTTTCTATTGCTATTTCGTATATCATTTCTGTGTATTGTGAATATTATGCTGGATATTTTACTGTTATTCTGCCATTTCTAGCATTTTATTTTTGTTCTGCATATTTTATATATCTAGTATCTTGCACACATGGAGGTGGACAAGGGAATATCTAGACTATGCTAGGCCCCCGTAGGACTTTGGGGATTCCGTCCCTTGAGAAAAAGGCGAAAAATATATTATGTCGTAGTGGGTATGTGACAAACATGCTTTGCAGATTGAGTTATCCTAAAAGTATGGTTAGAGAACCCATTATTATTTGTGGAATAATGATATGAGGATGAATGAATTTTTCAGTGAAACTATTCTATATGGATAGTTCTTTTCATGCCATTTCCGGGGGTATGTGGAATGTCACATAAATCCTCACAGTTAGAGAGTTATGGCTATGAGAAGTTGGAGAACCCAGGTTTAGGTAATGGACCCAAGTTTGTTTGATAGATAATGGTATGTGTTTCGATATATTTGTAGGTAATACTATTCTATATGGATATTACTTGTCATTATATTTCTGGTGGTATGTGGAATGTCACATAACTCCTCACGGTTTGAGAGTTATGGCCTTACAAAGTTGTAGGACCCTCATATGTCATCTAGAAGCCCCAAAAGGTCAAAGTAGTCAAAGTGGTTTAAGAGATTTTAGAAGGTAAATAATAAAGTGAAGTGGTGACTGTACTATAAGTCAAAGTGAATACAATTGAATTATTGAAATAATAAATTTAATATAGAAATTAGAAGTGGGTTAACCCTAAAATAAGGAAAGTGGGCAAGTGACCTAGAAGATGTTTTTAAGGAAGCTACTTGGAAAGTATAAATAAGAGGAAATACTCTCTCAATTCAGAACACACTTGAGCATATTGAATATCTATAGGTGTCTGAGATAACCAAAGGATATCTAAGCTGAATTTCTGAGGGAAGGTGAAGAAAATAAGGTCGAAATTCAAGGAAGGATAAATTCTTTTGATGATGCTTTCTAAGGTATGTTATTTACAGGTCATCTCAAAATTTTCACAATAATTTTTTATATAGAATGATTCAGATCGTGAAATTTCCATTCCATTGAGGAAACATATCCAAGTATCTATGGTAAAAAAATTATCTTGTGGGTCATTGTAGTTTTGGAGTTACACTCCATGGAAAATAGGGTTTGTGGCTAGTCCTGAAACTAGTCTAAAACACGTGTTTCAGGTACAAGCATCATAACTTCTTCGAAACAAATCCAAATTTAGTAAGACCAAATTTGTTGGTTATATTACAGCCTTTAGTATGATTTTCAACAGTTTCATGTTGACTCAACAAATATTCCATGCGAGGCATGCTATACAAGGTCGCTCTCTAGAATAAGACAGAATTCAACAAGGTATGTCATTTTTTCTATAAATACTTTTATGAGAGGTTCCAAGTAGTGAAACCTGGAGGAATTGCATAAAACACATTGAATAACATTTTATATCAGTTTTAGATATTTATTCATTACAGGTACAAAGTTATGATTATTTCAAGTTAGGGTTGTTGACTAATCCAAAACTAGTCATGTGAGACTAAATAAAAGTTTTATGAAAATGCTAGTCTCTTGTTGTTAAAGTTAAGGAAGGTTTGCAGGTATGTGATCATATACACCAGGTCTATTATAGAGTTACAAATCATATTTTTATGATGAAATTGATGAGGGATTTTGGTTAAGGTACATGTTGTGTACATGGTTGAGACAAGTAGTTGATGAGTTGCCACATACATGAGGTGTATAGTTGATGATGTTAGTACATATTGATGAACCATAGTTGATGAGTAGTTGATAGATGATTGGTACATACTTGGTACATTATTGGTTGCACTTGTTTATGGTACAAGTTGATTACAGGTTGTTTGGTACAGGTTGGTGCATGGTTGATGCACTTGTTTATGGTATAGGTTAATTACAGGTTGAGGTACAGGTTGATGCATGGTTCAAGTTTATTGGTATAGGTTTATAGTGGTATATCTCACAATGATAGTGTGACAGTGGTTCCATCATTCTACTTCTACTTCAGGGTGGTTGGACGAGGCAAGGACAGCTGGTTGTAGCCACCTTCTGGTTATAGCTAGAGAACATAGGGGGTTGTAGCCTCCTTCTAGTTGTAGCCAAAGAATTGGGGAGTTGGAGCTTCTCTCAGGTTGTATCTTGAGAAACTAGGGGGTTGGAGCCTCCTTCCAGTTGCAACTGGAAAACAAAGGAATTTGGTTCTTCCAATGAATGTAATTCTTCAAGACATATAAGAAAAAACATTCTGTAGTTTTCTCCCGCTTTGGGTTTCCACGTAAAACACTGGTGTACTATGTCTATGTATGATTGTTCATTTTTTCATTGCTCATTATTGGATGATAATTCTACATTTATATAACACTTGGATTATTTGGTTTAAAAAGAATTATAATTGCTAAAGCACTGATTCATCCCCCCTCTTAGTAATCCAACAATTGGTATCAGAGCAAGTTCCTTCAAATGTCAGTTTAACCACTAAAAGGTAGATCATGGAAAGAAAAAAATTGTATAAAAATGGAATACCACAATTTGATGGACAAAAGTATGTTTTTTGGAGCATAAGGATGAAGACATATATATACAGGCACAGGGATTTGAAATTTTAAAATCAATTGTAGATGGATACACAACACCGACATTTCCACCAACAAATGAAAAAGCAGTGATATTCGATCAGAATAATTCCAAATTCACAAATGCACTTATGAATTGTCTCAGTGAAATGGTATTCCCCAAAGTTGCCCATTGTAAATCCGCTAAAGAGATTTGGGACAAGCTTTGAAATATTTATGAAGAAGATTCAAAAGTCAAAGCAACAAAGCTTCAAACTTACAGAGGTCAGTTCAAACAACTAAAGATGAAGGAAGATGAGAATATTTCAACCTACTTCTTATGAGTCAATGAAAAAGTGAATGCAATCATAGGATTGGGAGAAAAAATCGAAGAATCTGTAATTTTTCAAAAGGTAATAAGATCTCTTCCTATGAGATTTGACCCTAAGATATCATCACTAGAGGAAAGATCAGATCTAAACTCAATAAGCATGGATGAACTACATGGAATCTTCACAACATATGAAATGAGAATTGAACAAGAAAATCCAGATGTAAAAGAAGCATCTTTCAAAGCATCCAAAAGATCAAAATAAAATAAAAGACAACAAGAAGAACATAGCGGCAACAATGACGTCTCAGAAGATGATGAAGAAGTGGCCAAATTCATCAAAAGATTGAACAAGGGAACCAACAGTAGGTATAGAGGTAAGCTTCCTTTAATTTTTTTTAATTGTGATGGTATTGGTCATTTTTCTAAGAAATGTCCTCATAAGAAAAAGAGAAATGATGAAGGTTACTCAAAATTCAAACAAACATATAAAGGAAAAAGAGCTACAAAGAAAGTTTTCAATAAAATCTTATGCACCAAAGAAGACATCTCATCATCAGATGAAGATGAAGCCAGTGATAGTGAGACAGGAAGAGTTCTATTCATGGCAGTAGAATAATATGATAAAGAAGACTCCGAAGAAGAATATGAAGAAGTCGAAGAAGAATATGAAGAATTCGAAGAAGAAATTGAATAGGCAGAAGTTGACTATTGAGAATAATTGATGTGTTCCATAGAAGTTATCAGAGGAGAAAACAAGAAAAACAAGAAACTACAAGAGAAACTAGACAAGAAAGAAGACACTCAAGAAGTAGAACAAATGATCACAAATTTTAAGATTCAAATAGAAGAAGATAAAAGAATTGAAGAAACACTCAAAGAACAACTAGAAGAAAATGACAAGATCATTCGAAATTTGGAAGCAGAGATTGTCACATTAAGAAAGGATATTTAAAAGAAAAATATGCAGAATAGCTCCAAATTTTTTGATGACATTATGAGCAGTAAAAAATCTCATATTGACAATTACGGACTTGGATACACTTAGAAAGAAAAGGGATCAATCCCCAAAACAATAGAGCAAGAAACATATCCAAAAAGCTATGCAGAAACAATCAAAGGGGATAGGAAGATATACAAGGAATATTACAGGGACACTCCTCCACCAAAAAGATTCAAATTTCAAAATCAACAATAAGAAGGATTCATAAGAGCACCTCCTTTCAGAAGATATTGAACTTCCAGGTATCAAACTCTATTTTTTGGTTTATGTTATGCATGTAATAATTTTGGACATAAAGTTGTGAATTACAGAGCTAACAACATGAACATAAAAAACTTTGAAAGTCATACACAAAAGGGTTATCCAAGAAGGCCTAGTGAAACACAAAGAAGAAGTTACAACATGTTTGAATCTTCGAGCATTGAAGTGGAATGTTACAAATGTAACAACTTTGGACACATGGCCAAAGATTGCAGAATGACAGTCCCTTCTAGAGAACCACAACAGAATAACAACAGTCACAGACAGGAACCTCAGAAAAGGACCTGGATATAGCAAAGAAGAATCAATATAGCAATGAAGAATGCACACTCACTCTACAATCTAAATAGAATAAACTTGGATGGTATGTTGACAGTGATTGTTCAAAACATATGACAAGTGATAGAGACAAGTTTATTACATTAAGAAAGGAAAGAGATGGATTAGTCTCCTTCGAAAATGATGATTTAGCTAAAATCATTGGAAAAGGCACAATCAGAATTGGCAACAAGAATACAAAGGAAGAAAATGTTCTATTAGTAGAAGATGTGAAACATAATCTTCTAAGTGTGATTTAAATGTGTGACCAAGGTCATAAATTTACTTTCGATTCACAAAAGTGCGAGATAAGAAAAGACAGTTCAAGAAAATTGATTTCTACAGCTGCGAGAACTTCAAGCAACATATATGTGTTAAGTGAAATTGGAAATGAAAAGTGTTTTCTAGGAAAGGAAGATGAAAGTTGGCTATGGCATAGAAGAATGGGTAACATACAATTTGATAACCTTTTCAAAGTCATCAAAAGAGAGGCAGCGAGAGAAATTCCCCAGATCACGAAACCAACCAATACTTTATGAAAGCATTGTCAACAAGGAAAACAGACAATGACCAGGTTCAAATCACAGGAATATTCAATGACAAGACCATTGGAAATTGTGCACACTGATCTAGTTGGACCAACTACAACAAAGGGTTTAAAAGGTGAAAAACACTTTATGTTACTATTTGATGATTATACAAGAATGACTGCAGTTTCCTTTCTCAAGAATAAGTCAGAATCTTTTGAAAACTTTAAGGTCTATAAGGAAATGGTTGAAAATGAAATGGATTCAAAAATCAAATGCTTGAGATATGATAATGGAAGAGAGTTCACTTCAAAGGAATTTATGGACTACTACAGAAGTCATGGAATAAAAAGGCAATTCTTTGTTGCTAGGACACCTCAACAAAATGGAGTTGTTGAAAGAAAGAACAGGATAGTACAATAAATGGCTCGAACAATGCTAATGGATTCCAAATTGAAAGATGTATTTTGGAAACAGGAAGTTCCTACAACATTTCACATTCAAAACAAAGTAATGCTCATAAACAAAACTGGCGAAACTCCCTATGAGCTATGGAAAGGAAGACCAACAAATGTGAAGCACTTTAGAGTTTTTGGAAGAAAATGCTACATCAAAAGAGAAGATGGCATAATGGGAAAGTTTGACTTTCGTGTGGACAAAAGAGTACTTGTTGGTTAGTCAAGTACAAGGAAAGAATACAAGTGTTGCAATATGAGATTGAACAAAGTTGTGGAAAGAATTGTTGGCCCTTGACAAAGTTTTAGAGAACCTTGGTCACGTTTGAACGATTTTGGGACTTCGACAGGCTGGTCAAAGGTGGAGCGCAAGGCAAAGTGGAGATCACGGGATCTCGGCCCCTTCTTAGGGAATTTTTTTGGTTTAGGGTTTATGTAACGGGTATGGGATGACGACCCATTGGTTTACCCATGTTTAGGCAAAATTTGTAATATATAAATAGATAGCTAGGCGATGTAATTATGGGGCGAGAAAGTGTGCTAAGGGATAGAGTTTGATCTATGTGATTGCAAAGGCTTTGTGCTTACTGTGTGTTAATAAATTGCAGAGCTAAGTGCAAGTGATTGTAAGAATATTGTGTGCAGATTGTAAGAAGGATTTGTGCTAAAACCTAGCTCGGGGAAGGAGGATCTGGTGAGGTGAGCGCAGACCTCCTGTCCTATGCAGAGTAGGTTCTTGTGGCTCTGTGCTTGTAGAATATTGAAAGAAAACAATAAATAAGAGAAGAGTTGGTGGACGTAGCCCCACACTAGGGTGAACCATGTATATCCTGTGTTGTGGTTGTTTTGTGCATTATAATTGTTATGTTATTGATGTGATATGTGATTAGTGAAATGACATATGTTACATGCATATGAATCGAGATGATTTTAGGGGCTAAATTTCGCTCATGGGCTAATTTTCCATGGTTTTTCCAAAAATGAGATTCGCTATTTTAAAAATGATTCGCCCAAATTCTATAGGATAAAATTATTTTACCTTAAAAATCGTCAAAATTTTATAAAAACTATATAAAATCCTTAGAAATTTTAATATTTTTACAAAAATATCACCAATCATTTATATTTTTCATATGAAGGATTAGTAATTCGCCAAGGTTTCTACATTTAAAAAAAAAAATCCATCCTTAAAATCATCCCTGCATATGATATAATAGCTTAGTGCCTAGTGATGTGAATTAATGCTAGATATGATATGTTTCTATGTGCTATGTGCTTGGATGTGTTAGATCTTGTTGAATATTGTGTTGCTCTGTAACTAGGATTTCAATCTGCATTTTGAATAAGGGTTAAATGATAATGAACATTAACTACTAAGTGCTATGTTAGTGTTGTAATCAAAGATCTGTGTTCCATCTAGGTTGCAGACACTTGAGTCCTGCAACCTCCCCTGCCTCTACCTCTGGTGAGACTTCATCTTCTTCGCAGGTGTTGCCGAAAGGGTCGGTAGTTAGGGATTTGTTGGTGTGTTGTTGAAGCATTGAACCCTGGGTCTGTCCCTATGCCAACAAACATCAATGTAACAATTAGTGAAACAGACAGACCAGAATCAAAGGCAGAATAAAATGAATCAATGGAACAACCTTTCAAAAATGAAGAAGAAGATGAAAAAGACGTAGAAGAGGAAGATGAAGGGAATCCAATAGAAGCAGAAGAGAAATTTCAGCAAGTGTCTCCAAAGACACCTAGTAGATGAGTAAAAAAGGGTCATCCTTCATATCATATTATGGGAAACAAAGATGCAGGAGTTGAGACTAGAAGAAAAATCCATTTACCAGAACAAACACACCTAGCACTCTTATCTACAATTGAACCAAATTGTTTTAAAGAAGCTAGCAAGGATGAATTTTGGAATAAGGCCATGGATGAATAATTGGGTCAAATACATAAAAATGACACTTGGGAATTGGTTCCAAAACCAAAGAATAAGAATGTGATCGACACAAAATGGGTTTTCAGGAATAAATTGAATGAAGATGGATAGGTTATAAGGAACAAATCTAGATTGGTATGTAAAGGATATGCACATATTGAAGGAATCGAATTTGAAGAGACATTTGACCTAGTTTCCAGAATGGAAGAAATCTATTTTCTTTTAGCTTATGCATGCTCCAAAAATATTAAAGTGTATCATATGGATGTAAAATCAATTTTTCTGAATCGGGAATTTGAAGAAGAAGTCTACATTGAACAACCAGAAGGATTTTAGTTTTTAGAGAATGTAGACTATGTGTGCAAATCAAAGAAGGTTGTGTATGGTCTAAAATAGTCTCCTAGAGTATGGTACTCTAGACTGGATAAATATCTACAACAGGCAAGGTTCAAAGAAGGAAGTGCAGACAACAACCTTTACATCAAGGTAAGTCAAGGAAATATTTTATTAATTGAAGTTTATGTTGATGATATTATTTTTGGTAGTGATGATGACAGGTTAAGCTAGAAATTTGCAAAGGATATGAAGAATGAATTTGAAATGTCATTACTTGGAGAACTATCCTTATTTCTAGGATTTCATATACATCAAAGCAACCAAGGAATTTTTATTTCTAAAACCAAGTATATCAGATAAATGTTAAAGAGGTTCAGAATGGAATATTTCAAACCAGTTATCACTCCCATGCAAACCAGTTGCAAGTTAAGAAAATATGATGATTCAAAGTCTACAGATCAGAGGCAATACAGGTCAGTGATTGGCAACCTACTATATGTGACAACATCCAGACCAGATGTAATGCAAGAAGTTGGGCAGGTGGCATGATTTCAAGAAGCAACAAATGAATCACATGTATTAGCAGTGAAGAGAATTTTCAGATATCTTAAAGGAACATAAGAGTTTGGATTATGGTATCCAAAAGGAAAGGATCTATATCTTATTGCCTACACAGATGCAGATTGGGTAGGTTTTATTGATGACTGATGAAGCACCAGTGGAGCAGAATTCTACTTGGGTGAGTCTTTAGTATCATGGCTAAGAAAGAAGCAATCATCAATATCTCTATCTATAGCCGAGACAGAGTATATTGCATCATCAACATGTTGTACATAGGTTCTTTGGATGAAGCAAAATTTGACAGATATACAGTTTGAGTATGATAAGCCTATTCCAATCTATTGTGATAATACAAGCGCCATCAGTATCTCAAAGAACCTAGTGACGCACTCTAAGACAACGCACATTCCAATGAAGTATCACTTTCTACAAGAACAAGTTGCAGAAAAGAACATTAGAGTTGAGTATGTGGGCACAAAAGAACAAGTGGTAGACATTTTTACAAAACCACTTCCACGGGAAGCCTTTGAGTATCTTTGCTAGAGATATGGATTTATTTCTACTCCAAAATGAATTATTTTGAATGATTATCTTATATGTCTTAGATGTACATGAGGAAGCACCATAAATAGGATAGTTCAATCAGGGGGAGAATCCCCAGATAGAAATATACCTTTTCCATTGATGACAAAGGGGGGAGAGATTCATCAGATGTAGAGGACAAAGGAATGGTTCAAGGGGGAGAAATGGTCATAGAGATGCAGAGGAGAGAGGCATATTTCTAGGGGGGGCATGAGTGATATGACTCCAATATTGCATGACATAATTTCAGTTTTGCATCAGAGTGTTTCCATCAATGGCAAATGGGGAGATTGTTGATTAAGGTTGGTTGTCATTGATGTCAACCCTTGAAGAAATCTCGGTAGCACAAAGGTTTGGGTAATGAACCCAAGTTTGTTTGATGTAAAGATGAATCATTATAGTCTTTTCATGGTTGATAATAAGTAGAAATGGATGAACACCAAAGTGGTCCCCTTATGGTGAAAGCCCTCATGGGAATACACTTTGCGGATTGAGTTATCCTAGCAGTATGGTTAGAGAACCCATGATTATTTATGGAATAATGAGATGAAGGTTAGTGGATTTGTTAGTGAAAATATCCTATATGGATATTTTTTTTCATTCCATTTCTGGTGGTGTGTGGAACATCACATAACTCCTCACAGTTAGAGAGTTATGGCCATGAGAAGTTGGAGAAGCCAGGTTTGGGTAATGGACCCAAGTTTGTTTGATGGATAATGGTATGGGTTTTGATATATTTTCAGGTAATACTATTATATATGTATAGTAAATGTCATTCCATTTTAGGTGGTATGTGGAACGTCACATAACTCCTCACGGCTTGAGAGTTATGGCCTTACGAAGTTGGAGGACCCTCATATGTCATCTAGAAGCCCCAAAAGGTCAAAGTAGGAAAAGTGGTTTAAGATATTTTAGAAGGTAAATAATAAAGTGAAGTGATGAGTGTACCATAATTCAAAGTGAATAAAAATGAATTATTTAAATAATAAATTTAATGGAGAAATTAGAAGTGGGTTAATCCTAAAATAAGGAAAGTGGGCAAAGTGACCTAGAAGATGTTTTTAAGGAAGCTACTTGGAGAGTATAAATAAGAGGCAAGGCTCTCTCATTTCAGATCACACTTGAGAATATTGAATATCTATAGGTGTCTAAGGTAACCAAAGGATATCTAAGATGAATTTATGAGGGAAGGTGAAGAAAAGAAGGTCGGAGTTCAAGGAAGGATAAATTCTTTTGATGATGCTTTCCAAGGTACGTTATTTACATATCATCTCACCATTTTTGTAATAATTTTTTTTGTAGAATGATTCAGATAGTGAAATTGTTATTTCATTGAGGAAACATATCCAAGTATCTGTGGTAAAAAATTCATCTTGTGTTTCATTGTATTTTTGGCGTTACACTCCGTGGAAAATAGTGTTTGTGGCTAGTGTTGAAACTAGTCTAAAAGTGGTGTTTCGCGTAAAAACGTCATAACTTATTCATAACAGATCCAAAATCTGTAATACCAAATGTTTTGGTTATATTCTAGTATATAGTATGCTATGTAATAGTTTCATATTGAGACTAAAGAAAAGTTTGATGAAAATGCTAGTCTCTTGTTGTTAAAGTTAAGGAAGGTTTGTAGGCATCTGATCATATAAAATAGGTCTATTACTGAGTTACAAATCATATTTGTATGATGAAATTGATGAGGGATTTTGGTTAAGGTACATGTTGTGTACATAGTTGAGACAAGTAGTTGATGAGTTGACACATACATGAGGTGTATAATTGATGATGTTGGTACATATTGATGAGTCATAGTTGATGAGTAGTGTTAACAAACAAATTGATAGGTGCAGACACTAACTGATCTCCCTAGATCCACCTAGATCTAGAACAAAACACACCAGAACATGATGCTTTCCTTAAGTTTTAAATATTGAATTTACTAACTAAAGAGGGATAGGTGACATACCGTTTAAACATCACTTCCTCTTACCATCGCCATCCTAGCTCCGTTACAACGTTCATACAATGATGATCCTACAAAAGAACGCAACCAACCAAAGTGATAGCAATAGCATAAACTCAATATAAACCTATGTATGTGATCAAGGAATCATACAATAAAACACAACAAGCTTTATAGGAAAGAATCATATTGTTGTATCATATTAAATGTGAAAGAGAGATTACAACCATGACCTTGATGTCGTAAGATCCCTTCCAATTGTCCTTTATTCCCCACACACTTTCACTCCAAGAATTTTGAGAGCACAGATCTGATAATATTCACAATCTATCTTGACAAAGTGGCTCATCTAGCCAAGCTAAAAATCTCCAAAACTCAATCCAATCCAAGCTAATCCCAAAAGCTCCAAACCTAACCAAAGCTAACTTTCTCCATGAGAACTCCTCTCCTTTTATAAGTTGAAGAGGATAAGATGATGAGGTTAGGATGATCCCACTAAATCATGAAAGAAAGTAAGATCCAAACCATTTAGATGCCACCTCACCATAGAAGTTTCTCCTTCTAGAAGATTCAAGAAAACGCTTGTTTTTCCCACGTGTAGGCATTCTCGCACCCTGCCTATAGAGCAACCTACGAACATCTCACACCCTAGATATGGTGCAACCTGCGAGAATCAGACATTCTCGCACCCTGCCTATATAGCAACCTGCGAATTTCCTTTTTTACAAGGGTTTTACAAGGGAAAATGAAACTTCTTTTATCAGGAAAAGTTCTTCTCCCTTCTCTCTTCAGGAACTCAGGCCACTAACCCCTCTGAAGGCAACAGATAGGTTTACATCATTAACAGTCATAGGGATGATGAAAATAATGTGTAACAAGTAGTTGAAACATGATTGATACATACTTGGTACATGGTTGGTTTCACGTGTTTATGGTACAGGTTGATTACAAGTTGTTTCGTACATGTTGGTGGATGGTTGATGCACTTATTTATGGTACAGGTTAATTACAGGTTGAGGTACAGGTTGATGCATGGTTCAGGTTTATTGGTACATGTTTACAATGATATATATCACTGTGATAGTGTGACAGTGGTTCCATCATTCTACTTCTACTTCAGGGCGGTTGGACAGGGAAAGCACAGGTGGTTGCATCCACCTTTCGGTTTTAGCTGGAGAACATAGGGGGTTGTAGCCTCCTTCTGGTTATAGCCAGAGAATTGAGGAGTTGGAGCCTCCCTCAGGTTGTATCCTAAGAAAATAGGGGGTTGGAGCCTCTTTCTAGTTGTAGCTGGAAAACAAAGGAAGTTGGTGCTTCCAATGAATGCAATTCTTCAAGACATATAAGAAAAGGTATTCCGTGGTTTTCTCCCGCTTTGCGTTTCCACGTAAAACACTGGTGTACTGTGTATGTGTATGATTGTTCATTTGTTCATTTCTCATTATTGGATGATAATGCTACATTGATATAACACTTGGATTTTTTTGTTTAAAAAGGATTATAATTTATCTATTATTGATTCACCCCCCCCTCTCAATAATCCAACAAGTTTGAGCGGATTTCAGTGGCTAATTTTCTTTCTTTAATACATTGAATGTTACATCCATAAAGATGATATAATTTGTTGCAGACAAGTATTTACAACAACCTTATCTTTTGTGCTAGAATATTGGCTTTTAATCTTGAGTTTAGCTAGTCTTTCTCTTGTATTTTCTATTTGATTTATAGCATTTATTGAACATCTTATAGTACCATTTACTAGCTGATATATATTGTTATCTACTGCTGAAAATTAGGGACATCAGGCTTAACTTGCTGATCCAAATAAAATATCATTGCAGAGTGTGTTTTGTTGTGTCTCAGGAAGGTACAATCATCCGAAGAATTACTATACCTGTGGGGAAACAATTACTTGGCTTGCAAGGAATCTCTCCCTACCTTTTATTCCACTTAGAATTGACCTCTAGGGGATTCACTTCCATTTCCCTCCATCTCCATCTCAACCCCCCTAGGGTCACCGAGATCGCCTCCCTAGAGTGACCTAGTCACCCTTGAAGTGCAAGACCTACATCGAGGTGACATTGGGTGTAAGATTCCCAAGTTGTAGCACTTGCTTGGTGGTTGGGTCAAGATTTTCCCAACCTACAACTTGCCTTATAACACATATTTACCATAGGGAGTTGTTGTATATCATGTACAATTCTGTTGGTTACATTACATGTATTATTTTCTTTATTTATGCATTTAATTTCAATACTTGGTTAACTCTAACATTTATAATTAAATTTTTTTATTTAGAACAACAACTTTCATTCACACTTAAGGAGACTTAGTACCTTTAGCTTCATTGACTTAGCTAACAAACAAATCAAATTTTGAAATAGTTTAATTTCGGTCTTAAAGCAATAGCCCGATTTCCATCCCCTATTTTCCCTCCTAACTAGCCCTACAAGAGTGTTTTGCATGTTACAGTTTCAATTGCATATTTAACTATTAATATAAATGGTGACCATAATGGGGATTAATGTCCTTAGTTTCTTTTAGTTTTTCTTATCTAGGTTGAAGAATCAAAATCCCTTTCCCCCCAAGCTAAAGTTTTGTAGCGATGAGCGTACCTCATGTGATAATTTTTCTCTCAGGCCTACTAATTTCTAGTCATGAGAAATGTTTAGTGGCCTACAATAATAACTTTCAATGTTATACACTTTTTGGATTACAGTCTCAAGATCTAGTGTTTGGTTAATGACCTTCCTCAATTTAGGTATTTTCCTTGCAAATATCCAAAGGAGCATATTGAATTATTCATGGAGTATTGTTTCTCCAAGGGAATCTTTGATCCTTCTCTTATCGTATGCATTTTCCATCACATGGTTTAAAAGAAAGATACCAATTCAATTCTCTTCCTCACCAATCCATTTTGGGTTGGGAATAATGTTTTATCCTCTTTAAAGATAGATTCAAGAATTCATATGCTAGAATCAAAATCTCATCCTATTTATTTACACATGATAACCCATAATACCCAAATTTAAAGCTTGATTTTAATAATCCTAAATAAACCCTTTGATCGTCTGATTTTTTTTTATGAACATCAATATCCTAGTACCTACAATGAATTGTTGAAATTTAATATACCATTTCACTACAATAATTATGTTTTTGATAGTTGCATGCAATAATGGGAAGAGATTCTTAGAAAATTTTCTTCATTTTATGACCATCTCTGAAGACAAGATTCCATGTTAGAGAAATTGAAAATTCAATCAATGGTCCTCAATCTAGTTCACCTTCTAAGAAAGAGTTTGTCAAGGATGATTTTAGGGGCTAAATTTCGCTCATGGGCTAATTTTCCATGGTTTTTCCAAAAACGAGATTCACTATTTTAAAATGATTCACCCAAATTCTATAGGATAAAATTATTTTACCTTAAAATCTCCAAAATTTTATAAAAACTAAATAAAATCCTTAGAAATTTGAATATTTTTACAAAAATATCGCCAATCATTTATAGTTGGCATATGAAGGATTAGTAAGATTCGCCAAGGTTTCTACATTTTAAAATAAATTTCCATCCTTAGAATCATCCCTGGAGTTTGTAGAAAAATTTTATTTTTATGAATCTCTTTTCCATGATGCATAGTTTTGAAATGTAGAACATCAAGGTGAGACTTTTCATATTTTCCCCATAAAAAACAAAGTTGGTAGCAATAAGGAAGTAATTTTTCAGTTTGATGATTATTGGAGAAAGTTGTTTTGGGACAAGTTTTGGGAATCACACAGGAGCAAACTACAGGACAAGTCGTCCAAGGAGTAGCGTGCACAGAGGAAAGGAAGATGGTTAGCACATTTTTAGGAGGTGCATAAGACAAAAATTAGTTATAAATGATTAGAAATTTTGGTCCATTTGTAAGGGGCAAGCCCTAGTATCAACATATAAATATGTATGGGTTTTGGATAGAAAGGGGAGTGGAAGCATTTTAAGAGAGAAACATTGTAGCGAGTGGTTGATTTGTTGAGTTGTTGGGGTCGATCGGATGATGAAATGAGCTAAGTGTGCATTGTATGTGTGAACGACTATGAACTTTTGGGTAGAACTGATGTATCTTATTTGAGCATAGTGCACACCTCTTGTGATGATTGAATATGATTGGATAATATAAGAAGCCAACCGTTGTGGATGTAGCCTAGTTTGGGGTGAACCACGTCAAATATCTATGTTATGTAGTATGTTGTGATGTGTTTCTTTATGTTCTGTTTATGGAACACATGTAATGCATGGATGGTTTATATGAATACGTTACTTGATGGTTCTATGCAAATGATGAATGAGTAACTAAGATGAATCTATCATGCATTATTATGTTGTTATGATTTCACGCACAAGGTATATTTCATGTTGAATGAATGTTAGAATGGTCTCCATTCCCTTCATGATTGCTAAAGCCTAGTTCCTGTAGTCCCCATAGGTACCTCAGGTGAGACTTCACTTTCTTGTGGGTGATGCCGAAAGGGCTGGTATATTTAGGGTTTTGTTGGTGATTTAATGTTCAACCCCGATTCTTCCCACTACACATAAACAAATGATTCGGTTGTTGGGACTAGGATCTACGATTGAGGGGGATGTGGAGACCTACTAAGGAGTATATTGGAAAATGGTTGGACGTGAAGGAGAGTTTGTTGTAGATCAGAATAAGAATATACAAATCAATGAAGATAAATGGATACAAAAGTATTTGTTTACACATTTCCATGAAATTTTCTTTGCTGACTTTTCAAATATTTTAGCAGAGTGGATCCATAGATTAGTTGAAAAAATAGAAAGATTTTGCACTGTTGTTATGAGAAATTGGACTCCTGAGTTAATTAGGAAAATCAATACTATAAGCAATTGGGTATCACTTGTAGTATATTATTGGTTGGACAATGTGTTTGGAGCTTACATTACTAAATTTTCCATAGATTGTACTGAATATCGTGCATAACATGATGGCAGGAGTAGATCCTACTTTAAGAATGCATGTCTTCCATGGAGTGGGGACAAATGATCGAAAACAATATTTGTTCATTTGTGAGATAGTATGGACTATGAAAAACATCCAAGACGATGATGTGAATATTGCATAGCTGGAAACGACACTAAGAGATCATGCATTATTACGGTACATGAAATAATATACTATGACACCTCTACAATAGACTAGATGATTGGTATAGGTAAGAAAACCTCTATTGAAAGAGTTCTAGAAACCTAAGTTTGAGTCACAATGCATTACATAGATGAAGGAGATCAAGAAGATAGTGAATGAATCAATGTGGGCCTATGATAAAATATTTAAGATACTGAAGGATTGGTTGACATTCCAAATTCTAGATGAACAACACAAAGAGTGATTTATTGAAGGATTGTTGTTGCATATATGTTTCTCTTTGATGCAACAAAAGATTGTCATAATCAAAATCCTTAGAAATTGATATGAAATTAGTGTTGATACTGAGAGGGGGGTGAATCAGTATCAAGTACAATTTAAAAACCTTTTTCAACTTATACTTAAACCATTCAATTATATCCAATGAGCAATGAACAATAGTATAAGAGTTACACCAATACACCACAATACACCATGCACAATATATGATAAATAATCATAGTTTTTGTTCAAGGGAAGTAATGACTTACAAAGGTAGCTACAGCTTCCAAATCTAAAGGGAGGGATAAGCCTCCAAGAGGAAGGTACAATCCTCCAATATCAAGAGAGAGTTGAACTCTCCATCCTTGCCCCTTCCTTCCACCTAAGAATATATGAGAGATAATAAAACTTTACATTAAATCATCACCATCAACCAATCATCACATAGAACTTGATAATGCTTCCTAAGACTTCTTCAATTTCTGCAATTCTTCAATTCTTGGAGTACTCTGATCCTATAGATAATATTAATCAATGTATTCTCTGAAACTCCTCCAATTTTCACTCCTTGAATCCTCCCCAAAAAGAGGTTATAGAAAGAATGATAGACTTTATTCAATTCTGGTCTATTCAGAAGACCCAACTTGTATAGCATGCCTTGCGCTCAATATTTAACATCTGATTTTGAAACTCACAAAAAAGAAACCAAAGTCTGTACTCTTTCCAATGGAAGTGGTCCCACTTCATTTGGATTCTGTATGAAGAAGTTATGACTGTTTTAACCAGAACACATGTTTATTAACTAGCTTCAGGACTAGTCACAAACCCTATCTTCCACGTAGTGTATCTCCATAATTATAGCGAATCAAGAGCTGAACTTTTTACCAGAGGTACCTTGATATGTCTTCTCAATACCATAGCGATTTCACCATCTAAATCGTTCTAGAAAACAAGTTATAGAAAAAATGGTAAGATGACCTGAAAATAACATACCTTAGAACACATCACCAAAATACTTCATCCTCCCTTGAAATCCGGCCTTCTTTTATTTTTATTTCCTTTGAAATTCGACTTGTATCAAATGAATGTATAATGATGTTTATTTATACAATTTATGTCGCTTCCTTTTAACATTAGGGCCAACCTAACACTTTCTTATTTTGTAATTCTTTTCTTTAATTATCTTCAGGGCCTACATGTACTTCCTTCTTCAATTCACTTTGTCATCTTCAAAAATTCATTTCTCCTCAACCATGAGGATCCACATGACGTGCCACATACCACCGGAAACAACATGATGTATACTATCCATTCATGGGTGTTGTATATGCATGCACATTTCCCTTCATGTCCAAATACCTTTATCAATCTTGTGGTCCAAAACCCATGACTAGGGTTGACATCAATGCCAACAACCAATCTTCCAACAATCTCCCCCTTTGTCATTGATGGCAACACTCATGCTCCCCCTATCATCATGATCCCAATTTTTCTCCCCCTTTGACATCAATGGCAAAGGTTAGGGCTGCTCCCCCTTAGTTTAATGGAAAAATGTAACTCTCTTCTTTGGGGCTGCACTCCCTAAACATGTGGCACTCAATAATACTTCATCCTTATTTTTGGCCTTTGGGACATTTTATTCCTTAGAATCCTTTTGTGTGGCTTCTGTCTTCTCTCTCTTCTTCATGTCTAGGATGTATATGTTGTTTGGTCTTCTTGTTTCAGTTGCAACCAATCTTCCTGAGTTATTTTCTCTGATTTTACATTTTCAGGAACCAAACGTAAGAGTGTATCCTTGATCACACATTTTACTAACACTGAGTAGATTATGATTCAAGTCTTCAACCAATAGAACATTCTTTTCTTTTACATTTTTTCTTCCAAGCTCTACTACACCTTCTCTAAGTATTTTGGTAGATGAGTCAACTCCAAATGCAACATTGCCACCCTTTCTCTTCAAGCTGATGAATTTGTCTTGATCCCTAGTCATGTGTGAAGAACATCCACTGTCTATGTACCATTCATATTCTTATTTACATTCTTTAGCGGTCAATGCTATTCAACAATATTCATTGTTTGGAATATTTTTCTTTATCCATACTGTGGTTGGCATAGGGACATCTTCATTCATATATCTGTAATCTTGTGCTTTGTGACCAAGATAATTTCATTTGTAGCATACAATATTTTTGTCCATCAACAGGTAAAATGAATTATAACTTCTGTTGACAAATCCATGATTATTTCCATATCTTCTATTTACACCATTCATTATTCTTACGTATTTGTTCCTTTCATTGATTCTGCAATTAATCGCCTTATGTCCAAAATTTTTGTAAGTATAACAATGACCAAGAAAGAAATTTTGGTACCTGGGAGTAAGTGACCTTCTTTGTGATGTAGTCCATCTGGGTTCATGATCTACTCTTCTGTAGCTTCCTTCATTGAAGCTTCTTTGATTCCTAAAGGTAGGAGGTCTTCTTGCATATTCATCTCTTTTGTAATCATTCCTTCTTTCTGGTATCCTGGTCCACTTCTCATCAACTATTTGTGTAGCTCTTTCTTCAACCTTCTTGTTGGTATTTGCATCTTCTTTGTATGAAGTTTAACCTATGCATCCAAGATGTGTTAATTCTTTTGGCACTTGAGAGTTTTTTAAGCTCTTCCTCAATGAGACAACTT